>JAURVB010001800.1:0-15991 GCA_033002965.1 Piper betle | reverse complement strand
ATGTACTGCTAAAGCAGGAGCAACACTAGTTTCCTCAATCCAAGAGCACCACCAGTCCAATGTTCCTATGTTTGCAATGAAGTGATTGCAAAGAGAGTTCTCATACTTATAGAAGTTTTAGAAAAAAATCCAAACACAGAGGCCTGGGAGCAATAATAAATGCACTTTCTGAAGTTCTTCAACAACTGGTGACACAATCCATGCTCTGAAAACATTGTTGAGAATGATGACTCCACCAACAAAAATGCCAGCATTCATTAGAGGATGAGATCTTAAATTACCAGGATAATCTGAAAAATTAAGAGGAGCCCAGAAGTAGAGACACATTTGTTAAGAATGTAATAGAAAGATATTAAAGCAGCAAGAGAGGTCCTTCCATTGAACCCAGAACACAGTACGTAGAAATTCAGAGTTCTTCTAGTTTCTTGGTGAATATATGTGTGTTGGAATCCCACTTGAGACTGAACCCCAAGATCCTTAATTATCTGCATTAGATATAGATGAAAATTTTGTGATGATATGTTGTGAATCAAAGCATATATTGACTGTAATTGAAATTTGAATACATCGTTTCATGTCATAAATAAATGGCTTTGCATGCGACTCAGTGCAGATAAACATCAAGGTTAAAAGATCATACGTTCTCTAAACATACACTGATAAACATTGGCAAGAAAGATTGAACATTCATGTGTTGTCAAACACACTGGTTGCTGGTGAATAAGGTGATACTCTAGCGAGAGATCAAACAGTAATCAGGAAGCCTAATCTAATCCAACTAATATTTTTTTCTGAAACAAATATATCAAATTGACTGAATAGTTGCAAATGAATAAAATCTGATAAAATAAAATCTAATTCATGATGATCATATATTCATATTTCATCCAAATAAATATGTTATTATTAATTTTATAAGACCTTCTTTCATATCAATAGCTATATTCCATAAGCATAATAACTGGAGTTTGCTGATAATCAGCTTTGTTGAGGTATCATTTGTTATCTATCCTGTTTAAGTCTTCATAATAAATTTTATTTCAGTATTTCTGATAATATTTTGAGTGCAGCTTCATCTCTGGAACATTTTATATAGCCATGATCATAATCTTTTTGAAAGTCTGTTGATTATCATCAGGAGACTCCCATCATTGTGGCCGAATCAACATGGTGACTGTTTTGGCTGACTTTATTGATGACCAAGAAGTTCCAGTTTTTTCTTTCATGTTTTAGATGTACAAAATAGCATTGGATGCAGACACAACAATGTCTCATCTCACCATGAATATCTGCATCACATTGATCCAATAACTGACAGTTGCAGTATCATAAAGTAAGAGAAAAATAAAAAAGCAAAAGGGTGCTCATAAAGAACAAGAAAATTAATGAGGAATATATAAATGAAAATTGTTCGATTCATATTTTCTTCCTTCAACGCAGTTTGTATTATCATGACTGAGAAACTCTAAATTGCAGAATTGTGTAACTTTCGTTATCACTAATAAGATGGAGCAGTGAGCTTTGAGGTCATCCTAGACTTCCACAATACAAAAGATTATAAAGATAAATAAATAAAGAGGCTTATACTTACCCTGATAGTTTAATAGTATGCTCATTGTTATTAATCTGATAGGCTAGTGGAATCCATAAATTATCATTTCTTTCATCAAATTGTTCTAGTCTTAGGGCTGACAAGACAATGGCTGAATGTTTGATATAGTCACATCATCCTTAGTCTTTCAGTGGGAGGAATGCTAGAATCAAACTTGATCCGATTAACAATAATTATGCAAGGTGAATTTAAGGTTTCTAGATTTGAAGGGGATATCCTCTGCATTTAAGGGATGCATCAAAAGATAGACGTATTTTCCAAGATGAGAAACCATGAGTAGAACCACCTGGACACATACATTTTCGTATCTCAGCTTTATTGGTACTTGCCAGCTCTTTCCCTTGCTGTTTACTTTGGTTATTGGTAGCACCTGCACATCACATGCAATCGTTCTCTGTAGTCAACGAAAGCAAGTGAGTTTGAAATCACTCTGATCTGTAAATGCAGCATTGGTAAAGCATCATCATTGCTTGCTCACAAGTGCTCCCAATACAATTACCTGCTTTAGCCAAAGCCTTCAGATTCTTTTATAACACCAACATTTTCTAGTCGCTTTTTAGTTCTTCATTACATAATGGCCAAAACCCTGGAAATTGATTTTCAAATTTAAACTTGAATTAAAATGACATGAACAGGACTTCTCAATCTAAACAAAGTTTCAGCCATCAGCATTTATTCTGCAAGAAACATCAGAATGTCCTCCTTGTAACAAGATGAGGATAAGAGCTCAAGAAAACATTAAAACATGGTTTCTTATACTGTTGTTCAGAAGCTGTTAACCATTGCTAATAATCAGTAATCACATCAGGACACAATTGTGGAACCAAAACAGCAAAGAGCATTCATCATTAACCATGCAGCCAGCAATAAAGGAAGTCAACAAGATCAATCCTTATCATGTCCCCATTCACCAGTTAAGGGGATTTGATTGACAAAATAGATCATAGGGTGGTATCATCTAATGGAGTGATTTCAAATTTGACCAGGTTGCCAACTAAGTGTAGCCAATTGCAGAATTTGGTGGCTACACTTAACTGGCAACCTTGTTAAAATTTGAACTCCATTATTTGGCACCCCATGATTTATTTTGTCAATCAAATCCCCTAACTGGTGAATGGAGACATGATAGGATAAATCTTGATGACTTCCTTTATTGCTGGCTGCATGGTTGTAAATAATGAATGCTCTTTTGCTCTGTTTTTGGTTCCACAATTGTGTCCTGATGTGATTACTGATTATTAGCAATGGTTATTATAACTACTGAAACAACAATCTATAAGAAACCATGTTTTTAATGTTTTTTCTTGAGCTCTTATCCTCATCTTGTTACAAGGAGGACATTCTGATGTTTCTTGCAGAATAAATGCTGATATTTGAAACTTTTTGTTTAGATTGAAGTCCTATTCATGTCATTTTAATTCTCAAGTTTAAATTTGAAAAATCAATTTCAGGGTTTTGGCCATTATGTATATGAAGAACTAAAAAAGCGACTAGAAAGTGTTGGTGTTTTAACAATATTCTGCTGGGCTGATAAAGAATCTGAAGGCTTTTGGCTAAAGCAGGTAATAATTGTATTGGGACTTGGTGAGCAAGCAATGATGATGCTTTACCAATGCCATTTTGGATCAAGTTATGATTTCAAACTCACTTGCTCGTTATTGACCTACAGAAATATTTTGATTGCATTGATATGTGCAGGGATTTGTACCAATAGCCAAAGTAAACAGCAAGGGAAGAGCTGGCAAGTTACCAATAAAAGCTGAGATACGAAAAACTCTATGTATTCCGGGTGGTTCTACGCTCATGGTTTCTCATCTTGAGAAAAACACGTCTATCTTTTTGATGCATCCCTTAAATGCAGAGGACCATCCTTCAAATCCTAGAGAAACCTTAAATTCACCTTGCACTGGTATTGTTGTCGGATCAAGGGATTGTTCTAGCATTCCTCCCACTGAAGGAGCTAAGGATGATGTGACTATATCAAACATTCAGCCATTGTCTTGTCAGCCTAAGACAAATTTGTTTGATGAGAAGAGAAATGATGGTATGGATTCCACAACTATCCAGTTAATAACAATGAGCATGCCCATTATTTGTCAGGGTTAGTATATAGAAGCCTCTTTGGCTATTTATCTTTATAATCTTTTGTATTGTGGAAGTCTAGGGGACCAGCTGTTTACTCAAAACTCCTTGCTCCATCTTAGTAGTGATAACAGAAAGTTACCTATTCTGCAATTTATAGTTTCTCAGTCATGATAGTACAAAACTGCGTTTTGAGGAAGAAAATATGAATCGAACAATTTTCATTTATATATTCCTCATTATTTTCTTGTTCTTTATACTCTTTGGGTTGTGGCACCCTTTGCTTTTTATTTTTCTCTACTTTTTATGATACTTCTACCAGCTTGTCAGTTATTGGATCAATGTGATGCAGATATTCATGGTGAGATGAGACATTGTTGTGATGCTGCCATCAACTCTTGTTTTTGTGCATCACAGAACATGAAGAGAAAAATTTGGGAGGCTTCTTGGTCATCAATAAAGTCAAAAAGAGTTAAAGGCAGTCACCATGTTGATTGCGACCTGGTATCTGGTGGGAGTCTCCCTGATGATAGCAATCAACAGACTTTCAAAGATTATGATCATGGCTATTTAAAATGTTCCAGAGATGAAGCTGCACTCAAAATATTATCAGAAAATACTAGTAAAATTTATTATGAGGACAAGCAGGATGAAGATGACAAACTTGGGACAAATGACCACTTGCATCCAACAAAGCTGATTATCGGCCAAACTCCAGTTATTATGCTTATGAATATAGCTGATGACATGAAGAAAGAAGGTCTTATAAAGGTAATAATATCTTTTTATATTTATTTGGATGAAAATATGATATATGATCATCATGGACAAGATTTTATTTTATCAGATTTTGATTCATTTGCAGCTTTTGGTTCAGTCAATTTGATATATTTGTTTCAGAAAAAAATATTAGTTGGATTAGATTAGGCTTTTTCCTTTGTTAAGATTTTGTTTGATCTCTCGCTAAATTATGTTCTATTCACCAGCAACCAGTGTGTTTGACAACACATGAATGTTCAATCTTATTCTTGCCAATGTTTATCTATTGACGTCGGATTAGTATTTATGTTTAGAGGACGTATGATCTTTTAATCCTTGATGTTTATCTGCTTGGAGTCGCATGCAGAGCCATTTGTATGACATGAAACGATGTATTCAAATTTCAATTACAGTCAATATATGCTTTGATTTCACAGCTAAATATCATCACAAAATTTTTCTCCGTTCATCTATTTCTAATGCAGATAATTAAGGATCTTGGAGGTTCAGTCACTTCAAGTGGAAGTTCCAGGACGCATATCATTACCAAGAAAACTAGAAGAACTCTGAATTTCTGCATTGCTTTGTGTTCTGGGTTTGTGGAAGGACCTTTCTCTTGCTTTTAGCAATATCTTTCTGTTACATTCTTAACAAATGTGTCTCTACTTCTGGGCTCCTCTTAATTTTTCAGATTATCCAGTAATTTAAGATCTCATCACTTCACAATGCATGCTTTGGCATTTTTTTTGTTGGTTAGTCATCATTAAGTTAACTAATCATTTTCAGAGCATGGATTGTGTCACCGGATTGGTTGAAGGGGAGCTTCAAGAAGGGTGCATTTGTTGGTAAGCCAAATTCCCAGGCTTGCCTCTGTGTTTAGTTTTTTTCTAAAACTTCTATAGGTTGTAGGGGCTCACCTTTATGTGCACAATCACTTCATTACCCAAACATAGGAACATTGGACTGGTGTGCTTCTTGGATTGAGAAACTAGTGTTGCTCCTCTTTTTATATCCTAAGGATGTTTCACACGATAATGTGGCAATATTGTTTGCATAAGATATCATTGAAAAGCATGCCAAGGAAGGTCTACTTTTTCAATTCAATGGACAAAATGTTTCAAGAACTGCATAAATCTTTAAAACTACAATTCTTATCAGATGAGTCATCCTTTATCTTGGAAGATGAAGAATACAAGGTGAAATATAAGTCAGAGCTCAAGGATGCAGTTCTCAGGGCAAAAGAAAGGCCCTGTACTCTACTCAAGGGATATGACGTTTTCCTTGCTGCCAATGTTCAACCTCCTGTCAAGCTTCTTGCAGCAATAGTGCAGACAGCAGGTGGAAATGTAAGCAGATATCTTTGATGCTTCAATTGAACTATTACTTCTAATGGTTCAAGACATTGATTAAACCATAATGCACTTGATTGTGCATCTATATTTTTTCAAAGAAAACCAAGTTTACATCACGTTTGATCACTCTGAAATAAATGGGTCATCAAGGAACAAGTTCTAAGCTGCTACATTCAACCGGAGCTGGTTATGTGATTTAGGTCTTGCATCAAAATGTTTCTGAATTAGTTGATCGCGAAATTCAGTAATACATGTTTGGTGGTGTGGCTGTACAGGTTCTTGGAAGGCATGAAGAAGTGAAGAACCCCGAAAAACGATCCTTGTGGCATGTGAGGAAGATGTGGAAGCTGCCATGGAAGCTTCAAAGAGAGGTATATGGGTTTACACTAGTGAATGGTTTATGAGTTGCATCATGAGACAAAAACTGGACTTTGATGCTCCACAGTTTGCTGAATCTCTTTGAGCTCAATGCGCTAAGAAATGATTTTTGTTCATAGTGTTAATATGTCAAGCTTTTCCTAGATCATGTAATTTAGTACATTCAAATTTACTGCAAGGCTTCAATCCATCTATATTATATCTATTTCCCCATTTCTCTATATCTATATATCTATCTACTATATAACTATCTATATTTATATGTCAATATCATTTGAAATTGCATAGATCATCATAATTTAAGATTCATGTCTTTAACACCTTTTTAATATCAAGCGGAAGAAAATTAAGAAAAATTTAAATTGAAAACGCTCTTAGAAACGCGGCCGATGAGTTTATTTGGTAGGGTACATAACTCGTGATAGAATCTATAACAGTGTGAACCTATGTAAACTAACCTAATTATCATCGTGTTTCCCCTGGTGAAATTGATGGGTTAATGTTAAATCATGCACATCATGTATGTAAGAAATTATCAAAAATAAAGGAGGCTATGCATAAAATCTTGCCAATGCAACACTTCATGAATGCAAATTTAATTGATTGAATTATAAACATAAAAATGTGATTTGCATTACCAATTTCACTTACTAATGCATTGACAAACATATTGAATTAGAGATTTCTTAGCATCAGGTAATGTGGAAATACCCACATCAGCTAGGAGGAGATCTAGTCATCCATCAATATCAAATGGTCATAAATCATTATTTTTTCAATCTGAACAAAGTTATCTTCATCGTCCAACCGTCCTGACTCGTATTTACATGAGCTACCATAGAAATATCTACACTAGCTTGTACCATTTTTTTCATTGAATTATTACTTGAGGGAACATACATACATGAGACCACTCTGAAGCCACAGACAACTTATATATGTCAAAACTGAGAACCATATGTTGTAATCCTCCTATATCTAGTAGCCATCCTTTCCCCATACATGAGAAAGATGTCACCCAGATCAACCCATGGTTGCATGAATCGGAATCGGAATCGGAATCGGTTTTCCATGGAATCGGAATCGGAATCGGAATCGGTCTGAATCGGCCAAGAATCGGTTCAGTTGAATCGGTCCAAATTAATTTAATCGGTCATATATAATAATTTGACAATTTACAATATAAATATATTAAAATTGGGTATTGATGTTATTTTGATATTATTCTGTGTATTATAGTTTATGATATTTTTTAAATATTTTTTAAGATTTTTTTTAAATTATTTAGAATTAATTATTATTTTTTACTCGGGTTAGACTCGAGTCAACTTTTAATTACGAGAATGCCACCCTCCCCTCTCTACCCCCCGCCGCCGCCGGCGGCCCGGTCGGCGGCGAGCCTCGCGGCGGCGATGTCGGAGGATGTCGGCAGCCCGGTCGGACGAACCGTCGGCCGGCGGAATCGCGGCGGAATCGCGGCGGAAGCGCGGCGGAATCGCGGCGGAAGCGTCGGACGGCGGAAGGTGAGTTCGGAACGGGCGCAGCGTCGGACGGCGGTAGGGTGGTCGGAAGGTCGGGCGGAGCGTCGGGCGGCCGAATCGCGGCGGAATCGCGGCGGAATCGGGCGGAATCGCGGCGGAATCGGGCGGAAGCGCGGCGGAGGGCGGCGGAGCGAGCGCGGCGGCGGAATCGGGGGGAGAGGGTTTGATTTAGGTTTTTAAATCCAAATTACCATTTTGCCCATGCTTAAATAATTTAATAAAAATTATACCTAGGGTATTTTGGTAATTTTGCAATAAAACCGATTCCGATTTAAATCGGCCGATTCCGATTCCGATTTAAATCGGTCGGAATCGGCCGAAACGGGCCGATTCACGACCCGATTCGGGGCCGACCGAGTCGGCCCCGAAATCGGATCGGCGCGACGCCGATCCGATTTAAATCGGCCGATTCCGCACGGAATCGGCCGATTCGTGCAACTATGGATCAACCTGACCCGTCTCCTTCCAATCTTCTTCCAACCTCTTGAAACATCACAACCCTCTCTTCATTAGAGAAATCATGCAAAAATCTGTTGTAATCAAACTTAGGCACTTCAATGCCACCATTCATCATTCTCTCCACATATTTTGTACCTTCAAGTGTCTTTCCCACCTTCACCAACCCACCAACAAATATGCTCTCAAAGTTGACGTCTGGGTGAGGTCCTTTCCTCCCTTTCTTTCCTAAATACCCCTGCAAAAGCATTATGTAAGTATGCATATTCGGTTTTGTGTCCTTTTTGATACATCAGTCTTAACACTTGAGTGGCTTCTCTTGTTCTCCTCAACCTCAGCAGCCCTTTGATGAAATCATTGTACACGCCCAGGTCTGGGTCTTTGATCTGTTCAAAAGCCGTGCGGGCTTCTCTTACTCTTCCTTTACTTAGAAGACCATATATTATGGAAGATAACACTTAAGGATCATCCTCACCAAGACCCTTCTTGATCATTTCGTTGAACAACATGAAAGCATAACTAATCTGCCTTTCTTACATGTCCAAACCACCAAAAGCTTGTATGATGGCAGGCGCAGATCCTCAAATCTCTTCCACCTCATCGTCATGAAGAAGTTCATGCCATCTTCAAACCTATCTGTTTTTAAAAACCTTTCAATGATTTTTTCAGCAGAATCAACCTCAGGTTCAAGGCCTCCTTTCCCCATCAGGGTCCATATCTAGCAAACCTCAACCAAATTATCTCTACTACAGAACCCTGATAACAGAATCACATAAGTAGTTTCAGAAGGTCTAATAACCAAACAAGGTATTTTACTTCTTCCACCATCTTTGAACGGCAAAGCACCTCAACCACCTTATTCAAAACCTCTTCTCTATACCCAAACCCATTGCCATTCATCAAATGGAAAAATTCCACCCATTTCTTCATCTCTCTGGCAGCAGAAAGGGCACAAGGTACAATCTTAAACGTCGAGTATGTGGCAAATTTCTTCTCAGCTGTTTGCCAAGCAAAGCTCCAGAGAAGCTCCATGTTTCGCGACTTCCCATAAACATCAAGAATCTTATTGTAGGTGACAGAGGAATGACAAAATGTGTCTTGCGTCAATGAGAACATGAAAAACCGGTACACCGGTCTCCATGACAGCGGGAACCTGTTGCAAACTTGAAGGAAAAACCCACGGGTGAAGGAAAAATCAATCTTTCGAAGGTTGGCATGGAGCTTGGCATCTGTTGCCTTCTGCTATTGGTACAATACAGTGCAGACGCGGATAAGATGACGCAAATCCACTGGAGTAGGAGCTTGCAGTGACAGCAATCTAATTTGCGACCACTGAATCAGTCGCATACTCCATCTACCCAACGAGGCGTTTTCTCAAAAATACTTCTTCTTGCACAAGTATTGGTAATGACTCAGAACTCAACAGCCAGCTTAAAATGCTTCTTTCCTATCACCTAATCCCGGGCATTTGAGATCAGAATACAAATTGATTCCATCCCCTTTACCCTATCATCGTCACCACATGCACAAACTATAAAGCAAAACCAAAAAGAAAAAAAATTAAACAGACAAGCAAATTGGAGATGCAAGTCAACGGCATACCTTTAGTTACAACATTTGCATGATACCTAAAAGTCAAGTCAGTCACACAAGTAGCGGCAAACTTATAGAGATAGACTGGACTGTGGTGATGTTTTTTGATTAAAAGATTAGTGTCTAAGGTTTAGATCGTAACGCAACGTAAGAGTTAGGACTATGCATGGTTAGAGTTGTTAATTGATCAGGCTAGCGTTCGGCTTGGCTCACTCGAAACTTTATATTTAAATGTTTGAGCTCGAACTCGAATCTTACAAGTCGAGCTCGACCTACAAGTCGAGCTTGAGCAAGGCCGTATTCGACTCCACTCGTAGCTCGATTAGATAAAATAATATAATAATATAATCTTTATATTATATTTTATATATATATATATATAATATATTATATTATATATATGTATATACATACACAATATAATAACAAAGAAGTGAGATAGTTGACCTTAAGGTTGTGGGTTTAATCCCCATTGATTGTATTTTTTAAGTGAAGTATTTTTGATTTTTAATCGAGCTAGTTTTGAACTCGAGAAAATTAAATATTTTAAGTGTATTCAAATTCGAACACATCGAAGATATTCGAGTCGAACACGAGCAGAAACCCACGCACCCCCTCGCCAAATTCTCTCGGGGCGGAGGCCTACGACTCACCTGCGACATGAATCTAACCCTCACGGGCTTCTTAATGAGACCTCACCGAGAAGAGACCGACTGGAGGTGGGAGGTATTGTGCTCCGACTGGGTTGACCGTGACTACTATTATCAACTAAGTATACGACGGCTTCTTGCATCGATTTCTTTTGACAAATTACTAATTCCCATCTATTTGTCGTTAATAAATTAGTAAACGCATTATTCTGATAAATAATTTTTTGATGGAGTTCATTAATATCCGAACTCGGGTTGGGTTATCCCAGTCTATTTGAATGATTGATCTGAACTCGGGAAGAAGAGAGTTGAAAGGTTATTTAATATAGTTAAAATAACGGGTACGAGTTCTAGTGGGGTTCAAACATAACTTGTATTTACATGCACTTTCTCTTATCAGATAATTTGTACTAAAATTTAATATATATATATATATATATATAATTATAATATTTCCACTTTCACGTAATTATTTGACAAGATGTTGCACCATATATAACTTATGCCAAATAAATTTTAATTATATATATATATTTTTTAATTAAATAATGAGACATACTATAATAATTTAAATTTTAAATATAGATTATGATTGATTTTAAAGATAAATCATATTCAAATGAAAATATGAATTAAAATTATTTACATTTTTTATTATATTTTTTAAGATAATTAAATAAACCCTTTTTAATAAGAAATTAGAAACGAGGTTAGTAGAGTTTGAACTTGTGACTTTCTACCATAAAAAATATTTTTATTTTTGTAAGAGATTGAAATTAACAAGATTTGAACAGGTGAGCATCTGTAGGGATTTTTTATTGTATTTTTTAAAATTTTCTTATATTTTGAATGGTTGATTCTCGTACTTCTAATTTCAAGCAATATTGAATCCCCCTTTTATTAATAACTATATATATATATAATTATGCATATTTTTATTTAAAATTATTTTTTATAATTTAATTAAATTTATATAAAAAATTTACAACAAATATAGTAAAAAAATTTATTCCTTGCATAAAATATCGAGTTTTGAATTATGTCCAGCTTAGAATCAAGTTTTTTTTATTAGAGTACTGAGCTAAATCAAATTTAATTGAGCTTTAAAATGTATGCCCAACTAATTTTAGGTAGATATGGACAGTTTTAATTGTGTCGGACTGATCGAACCGTATCCCAGTTTGCAAGTCATGACTTGAGTTTGATGAGTCTAAATTAGTCCCACAAAATTTTTTCTAGATTTGTCCATCAATTTGTTTGTTGGACAAGATGATCGCACATTTAGTATCCACTCAATACCATACTTTGTCTAAAACTATTTGTTTGTACAAAAATTCTCAATTATTTATTTACAGAATTTATTGAGGAAATAAATGATCCGTTTATTTTATTCAGATTATTTTATTAAATGGTTCTAAGTCGACCAATTCAAATTAAATTCAAGTTTGGTTCAATTAGATATGTTCTTAAACCAACGAAAAGTAATAATGAACATAGACCAATCGACTATGGAATGGTTCATCTAAATTTTATAATGGGATCAATTTTATTTGATCCGGACCAATTTTAAAAATTAGACTAATTTTATATTGAGCCAAAGTGTAAATGGTTTATTCTAGTCTTTATGACGTGTGTCAAACCAACTTAATGAAAATGGCTCTTTCATGTCAAAATCTAGTAGAGAATTTTAATTCATTTATTTTGTATTAGTTATAATAATTTGAATTAAAGTAATATTCAAGTTAGTGGGAGCTAATGATTTGATGATTATTTGTTAATCTCATCTTAGTTTTATAAATGCATATATTAATATTTAGGATATGCGTATTATTAAATGAGCAAGATATAAATTGCGATTGCAAGCTTCGCTCAGACATTCAATTTATAAGGTATGTTTAATTTTAATTTATCCACAATACTTAATTTTGCATCAATTCTTGTGTCAGAACTTATTCTCAATTTTTCTCCTTCAAAGTCCCTAGTCAACTAGTCTTTTATGGATGCGATTATTATTCATGATTAATTAATATTAACTAATTATTTATTTATTGAATGATTTTTTATTTAATTATTTAATTATTTATACATTTACTTACTCGAGTATATGTGATATTTACTTGAGTTTAGCTATGTATTTATATAATATAATGATATTATTATTTTATGATTAGAGTATTATTTATTTTTAGGTACTTATTATCTATCTATTTATTCATGAGTGTATTTATTTATTTATTTATTATTTGTTTATTAGTCATTTTGCTTATTATGTCTCGATTTGTGTGTTGCATGATTAGTTGTAGGTTTATTTAGCATTATTTTCTTTATTATGATGTACTGATGACGTAAGCGCACTCTACAGACATGTATCATATAGAGATGTCAATATTTTATTTAGTATTGAGTTTTGATGTAAGATTCAGAGTTTGAGCTCGCCATAGAGTGCTTGGTGCTTGGACCACAGGTCCGTTAGGACACTTCTCAATCTTATCACCATGTTCTATCGTTGATTTGATTTCTAACTTGCATGACGTGTTTAGTGGCTATTTTATCTGACCTCACTTAAACACTGGTCATTTAGACGTATATTACTTTTGTGATTAATAACCCTCGAGGATGAAATCCCTCGAGTTATTTTTAAACTAAGATCCACTGCAAGTTACCTGGGGTTTATTATATAAATTTTATATAAATTCCTTCTCAGGCCTATATATGATTTTATAAATTTTATATAAATTCCTTCTCATGCCTATATATGATTTTATTAAGTTTTTAATGAAATGAGAGATGGTCAAATCGACTAGCGCATACCACGAGCTATGTATGTATCAATCAAAGTGGGTTTTAGATTAGTGAGAGGGTTGTTGTATTCCCAAGGGATCCTAACAACTCCGTGTTTTGAGTTAGTTTCCTTACACCTAGACAAATGTGGAGATTTATAGGTACTGTTTAGTATAGTGCACATCTGGACATATGGTTTAAAAGGGTACTGAAGGCGATTGCCTGAGAGTACTTGGCCTTAGTGCTTAGGGCGAGGAGTTATACAAAGGATGTATATGGCTTTAGGATATAGTGGTAGTCCTGAGGGATAGAAAAGAAAATGAGAAAATATTGAAGCATAAGACAAGTTAGAAAAGGATGCTGTTCCAGCCAAGGCTTACCACTCCTGATTAGTGCCCTTTGATAGTTCACATGGAGGATATGTATATTAGTTTTTTCTTGTGGAATATCAGATTCCACTTTTCAGTTAGTACTAATTGATATGTAAGCTAACCGACATTGGTCATGTCTTCTCTTATGAGCAATAGCTGTAGGCAACCACATTTCATTACCTCGTTCATGGGAGCATATGAAGATCAACATAACCTAGAATGATAGCATCCGAACCTTTGCGGATATTTCAAGCCACTTAGTACTTAAGGATGAGCAGTTTCGGGTTTCTAATCCTAAGGATGATGTTGTCATTGTTGAACATGATGTTAGACCTTACAAGTTCAAGCATCATCATTCAAAATAATTTCAGAAAAAATGGTCCAAATCCTATTTTTAGCGGTCAAATACTATTAAAAATGATAAAGATAAATGTGCTAAAAGAGTAAGTAAAAAGAGAGGAGGAAGATTAGGGTCGATTTTATTTTTCCTGCATTTCTTTTCAAAGTTTATATAAATATCATTTGTGAAGGGATATTTTACTAGGGCTCACTCAATGAAAATTTGTTTTCTATCCCAACCCATTATCTTTCAATCCAAACACTCTCACTTTCTAAAAGTGCTCTATTATTCTTTTTTCTCTCAAAATCAATCAATGCAAACAAAACTCTTGTCGCTGGATGCCTTGGCCCGTTTGGAATAGGTACTCATGGAGAGACAAGGGGGAAGAAATAGCAAATGACATTCTCGTAATTAAAAGTTGACTCGACTCCGACTATAGTCAAAAATAATAACTAACTCCAAATAATTCAAAAAAATGCCAAAAAATAGGAAAATATCATAAAATATAATACACATCAAAACATTAAAATGATATCAAAATGACATCAGAATGACATGTTCTATAACTAATAACTCACCAATTTTGACTAAGTTGAAATTTTTGTATAGGATCGATTTGGATCGATTCAACTGAACTGATTCCTAACTGATTCGATCCAATTCAGTTACTCCCTCGGAAACTGATTCAGACCCTGATTCTGATTTTTGCAATTATGGTTTACATGTTAATTTGGTGTGTCATCTATTTTTAGAATTTTATTATTGTTATTCAAACACACAATAAGAAGGTGATTGAAGATCTCAACAAGTGGGTTATCGGCCGCCAATATTAATTATGTTGAAGGTATGACTTAAGCTATTAATTTGCATTTAGGCTGGATCTCCAGCGTTTCAACTATCGTTCCTGGACTTTAGAAATCCATTTTTCTAGATCTATTATTTTGTGTTTGCTCCCACCTAGGGTATAAATGCCAGAACACAAGAAAATTATTATGCACTTTGTGAGAAATATACATCCCAAGTTATCAACTATTTTTTTATATTTTTCTAATTGAAGTATATTGGATTATTGGTTTTTTAATTGTGATTCGGATCGACCCGGGCCATGGTTAGCCAAATTACTTCATTCTCGTTCTTGAACGATACCAGTTTCCAATAGGAAATGTTGGGAGAATCCATTAATTTCTATAAAAAAAAGGGTTATCATAATGTTGAATAACAATAACGGCAATATAAACTAAAAATAAAATCCATTTTGAATATACATGAGTAGTGATTATCACCGGTAATATGCTCAATTCTAACATATAATTAATTGCATTTATGACAACAAAGAATTGGAAGATAACAACGCAGTAAGTGACATGTCGCATCAAGGGTGTAAGAAATTTTTTACTTATGAGGAAAAGATGTTTAGTATATTTTTCTTGATGACTTGACCAAATTTGTCATGTCATCAAGTTGTTTTTATCAAATCATCAATATTTATCTACTTATTAACATTAATGTTAGAGTTTGTATATTTATATGTAATTAATTAAGAAGATAGTGTTAAAAAATATATTTTTTCCTGATGATGTAACCGAGTTTGTCATATTATCAAGTTCGACCACATCATTAGTAGAAATGAGGGGGTGTATGTGATCATTTTTTAAAAGGAGGGGTGTTAGCCATAGTTTTGTGGAAGCAAGTGGTGCAAATGGTCATTTTGGGATCATTTTGTAGAAGCTAAGTGGTGTAAATGGTCATTTTTTTGAAGCATGGGGTGGTGATATTTGTGCTGCTAGACGGGTGTTAGTGATTTTTACTGGAAGCAAATAGAGCAAAGCAATCATATGTTGAAACATTAAGAAAGGCATCTAACAGGCATTCAAGAAATTCAATTAAAGGGATGGCTAATTGTTGGAGAACGAACTTAATTTCGTACAAATAAGTTGCAGTCTTTTGGTAGTTTTGTATATGTAGTTGGGTAGCTAAACTACAATATGCGTGCTGCAGTCTTGTAAATGATGGTTAGGCATCGGGTGCCGTCGTGCCAGTTATCAAGATATGCATGCTGCAGGAATGCAAATGATG
>JAURVB010001798.1:0-90934 GCA_033002965.1 Piper betle | reverse complement strand
ATGGGCGGTGGCGGGTTCGGGGAGGAGGGCGTAGGGCTTTTTTATAAATTTGAACAAATCTAAACCGTCCCCTAAATTACCCAAGCCAATATATATATATATATATATATATATATACACACACACATGAGGTAGTCGGCTACGATAGCGGGACATCAAGTGTTAGATTTTTCCCGAGAAGTGATGTGCTTATGTATTCTTGTGTCGAATTACTCTCGCTCTCGTTATTTTTATGGATTTCTGCAGCTTTTATATGAGATTGAGCTATTCAAATGTTTAATCATCTCTAGTGCTTTATGTGACTATCAAATGCCATATATATATATATATATATATAAAGGAGGTAGTCGGCTACGATAGTGGACATCAAGACCGGACACTTTGATTGATTGTCTGGTTGTTTAGTTTCTCCTGAGATGTGATGTGAAGTATGCCCGTGCATTGAATTTACTTCCTTTGTCATTTTTACGGATTTCTGCAACTTTTTATATGAGATTGAGCTGTTCAAATGTTTAATCGTCTCTATTGGTTTTATGTGACTGTCAAGCGCCCTCTATGTAGTTCTTTCGTACTAACGGAGATAGGGTTTTCCGTCACCGAAATTTTATCATCAAAAATTTTGATAACAAATTTGCTAATAAAATTTGATTATGAAAAATTTGTCGCCAAACAATCAACTGATGTATTGGTGTCAACATTTTTATAAATTTGTCAACCAAAATTTTAGCAACAAACAAATTTGCGACCAAGTTAATACTGTTTATCGTTGTAAAATCAATAGCACCAAAAATTTACCACGCCATATTAGTGTCACTATTTTTATAAATTTGTCATCAAACAGTCACCAAATATTTTAGTAACAAACTTATTTATTCGTGAACTATTACCATTATTTCGGTGTCAAACTTTAAAACTCGTTTAAAAAAATGAGCACCATTATTTAAACTAAGAGGCGCAGCCAGCCCAGATACTGAGCTGCAAAAATCAGATCAGAGGGTTTCCAATTCAAAAGAAACCAACTCTGTCTTCATGCAGGGGGAGCGAGGAGGGTGGAAGGGGTGGCAGGTGGGGCAGCAGTGAGGGCTAAGGGCGGGCGGGCAGGGGGCACAGGGGATGGGGTAATGAGGCTGGCGCGGGAAGGGTTGGCGGTGTGGGGCGAGGCGAGGGGCACAGAGCAAGGGGCACAGGGGAGGAGGGTGGGCGCAAGGGGGGCGGTTGGGGCTGGCGGGGGGAGGCAGGGCGGGGCGACAACGGTGGGGAGGATGGGATGGGGCTGGCGCAGGGAGGCAGGGTGCAGCAGGCGATGAGAGAAGGAGGGTGTCGGTGGGAGAGAACAAGGGAGAAATAAAAGAAATAGTTGTGGCATTCTCATACATTAAAATATGATTCGAATCCGACTCGAGTCAAAAATAATAACTAATTCTAAATAATTTAAAAAATCCAAAAAATATATGAAAAACCACCATAAAAAATAATACATACTACAATATCAAAATGACATGATCTATAACTAATAACCTACCAATTTTAACTAAATTAAAAATTTTGTATAGGACTAATTTGGACATATTCAATTAAACCGATTCCTGAATGATTTAGACCAATTCGATCTGATTATCGAAAATTTATTCTGATTCCAGTTCTGATTTTTGCAACTGATTACACGACCGCGCTGCATGTTTTTAGGAACGTGCCTCCTCGGCCATCAAGCTGCACCCGACCGGCGGCCCACAACTGCCGTGCCATGCCTCACCTGTCTTGCCGTGCTGTGCCTCACACCACTCCGCAGCCCTGCAGCTCCTCGCCCCGTCCTGCCATTTGCCCCTCCCCACCGCAGCGCTGCCTCCTCAAGCGGCCGACCGCGGCCCTCGAGCATTCAACCGCCGTCACCCCCTCGAGCATTCAACCGCCATCACCCCCTCGCACAACCAACCAACCGCCACCCCTCCGCGGCCGAACTCCATTGCCTGGCAGCCGACTGCTGCTACCCTCTCACATAGTCGACAAACCTCTACCACCCATGTGCGTGCCGACCACTGGCACCTTCGTGCCTCGTGCCGACCACTGGCACCTTCGTGCCTCACGGCTGACTGTCAGCCATTTTGCACAATCCACGCTTGGCACCTGCCTCCATGGCCATGTAGCTAGGCCGCGCGAGCCCCCTCCCCTCTTGCATAGCTGCCGTGTACCAAGCGGGTGTGCTGGGCCACCCAGCCACCACTGATGCCTACGTGGGCGCACAACCACTGTTACAAAAATTTTGTTGTCAAATCTATTTTGCCACCGAACAAACACTAGGCGGAAAATCTTAACCACCGAACTATGTCACCAATTTTGGTAACTTTTCATCACTATTTTATCCATGAAATTCGATGATAGTTTTGGTGATATTTTACAACGGAATAGACACCAAAATTTGACGATAAATCTTAACCAATGAACTGTCACCAACTTTTGTGACTTTTCATCACTATTTTATCACTTATATTTGCTGACAATTTTGTGATATTTTGCCATCGAATTTTGTCACTGAAAATAATCGATGATACTTGTTATCATTCCGCCACCTACTTTATTAACTATTGAGGCATCTGTCACAAAAACTTTGGGTAGCAAATTTTGGTGGCAAAGGTCTTTTTGTTACAAAAATAGGTCTTTTGTCACCAAATGCATTTTTCCACTAGTGAGCTCGGGATATGTACTTATGCCATGCTGTAATATTTATTCAGGGTAGGTTGGCCTTTTTATGTCATGTTCAAGGGAGACTTTGTTCCTGTGTTTACCGATTGAGTGCTCTGTTTTGCATATCATTTGCATGTCATTCACATAGTATTTTTAATTAGCGTTTGTATGCATCCATTAGAAATTTTCTTCTTTCTTGCGAAGCCAAGAAGGGTTAGGTATTTCTATTGTTGGTCTACTTCATTCTGACTAATTAGTTAGAACTAATCTAATAGGCAAATTATTTGATTCCTATTAAGTAACTTTTAAAATTCTGTAAATTGAAGAGAGTATTTCAAAAGAACATGTGAGAGACATCTAACAAATGACTTCTTTATTAAGTAGATAGATTGATAGATGTAAGTGATGCTAAGAGTAAAATTCAATTACAGATATTACACCATAACTTCAAGATCTAATCACTAAAGACTAATCAAACTTTCGTTAAAATATTATGGTATTGTTAATTCGCATTAATCAATTTTTTACGGAAGTCTCTTAGTTGGGCCCTTAGATACACCTAAACTATTTTAGTCTTAACAATTAATTATCTCTTCTTGGAGGTTGGACAAGTAATTTACTCTTGTATTAACCGTTTTGAATTAACATGAAATCATATAGTTTAGAAATTTTTTACCATTTAAAAACAATAAAAAGGGTAAATTTAACTACATCATTTTCACTCTGACGTAACAGTTTTATCGATTTTTCATTTGATTATATATAATTGTTGATCTGTAGAAGTGGAACGATACAAATGTTTTTTTTTCTAATAAATAATAGATATATTGATCAATATAAATAAGAAGTAGCATTATTAATTAGTATGTTTAATTAAGGTTATATCCAATTATATCATTTGAAAGGGTAGTTTAATACAAATACATGGTGGGAGCGGCACCTAAATGGGTTGGTTTGGTGCAAATGCATCATATAAGTGGCACCAATTTGTGGTCTTGACATGTACCTTCTGTTGCCAAGAGCTGCATGGCTCAAGTTAAAATTCGACTAATGGTTAACTATTTATATATTATCAACGTTTAAAGTGGTTTAAGCAAACAGCTCGATAATAATAATGCTAAAAAAATTAATAATCACTCATCATGATAAATGCCTTGAAACCAACCTTTACGGCTCCCCCTTCTCTCCTAACAGCCAATGGGCCAAAGTGACTCAAACAAATTGTGAGCCAGCATCCCAAACCCATCAAAGGCGAGATGTCCAAAGGCATGGCTTTTCATGCATCGAAGTTAAAGGAGCGTAGCTCGTGGGACAGTATGCTTTTGGGCGGCCTTGTCACAGACCGACACAAAGCCTTAAAGCAAGATGTACATCTCCACGACAAAATACTTGGATACGCATGAAACACTGCGGTTGAGTTGGGACCCTAAAGGCTAGACCACCCAATATGCTTTTTCCGCGTATATTAGTTGCTACCGGTTGCAGCGCAGACTTGAATGGTGATCAACCGCTGCCTACACCATATTATTATTCCATTTCATTGCATTGGTTGATCGATATATACACATTGAGCCCTTCAAAACCAACTAGACGAATTCAGATGTCACATTTGATTCGGCTCAGAGTTAGAAAGGTTAGGTATATTTCATTATGGAATAGATAATTAGTATGGCAAATACTGCTAACCATCCACCTAAAGCCTGCATCCCATTATGCGTTTCATGCCTTCTAGTCTTACTTTAGTGCAGATGATACTCAGCCAAGAAACCAGCCGCAACTTGCAAGTAGTGCAACTTGGTCCTTTTTTAAAACCATATCTAGCTGTTGCTTGCGTCTCTTTCTTGTTGAACAGCTCTCCAATGCCTCCCACTAGGAGGAAGAGGCATTCTCTCTTTTTTTAACTGATTGCCTGGTCTTGCTCATTCCCACTTTTACACGTAAACATCTTTTTTTAGGAGTAAAAGACCCAAATTTTATTGATCGGATTGATCCTACAATGGGGAACGTGGACGGCAGCAGCACCATCAAAATAGCTAGTCCAAAGAGTGGGAGAAAGAAACAGATACATAAATTTTCGCCCCTAATAGGCTACGCAGATCCCGTACACCGGATAAACGGCTAAAAATTTTGAAGTCTTAATTATTATAGTTTTATATATACATCTTAAATATATATTAAGTTATTGTGTATCCTCTTGATTCGGTTCAAGTGTTCGTATCATTTTTATTTACACATGACTTTTATCCAGAAATTTTTGAAAACCTAATCTGTATTTGATTAAATATATTGATCAGCATTTTTTTTAAATTCTAATAAAATATTTTATTTTAATTTTAAATTCTATTTGAATGGGTTTCAACCTAATAAATCAAATGTACTAGGGGTGATCAATTGGTTGGTTTGGTTCCAAAATGATAGAACAGAACTACCGAAATAGGATTCGGTTGGTTTGGTTTGGTTACCGAACCAAAATTTTAACTAATATATTAAATTTAATTTTAGTTTTAATACTAAATAAAATATAAACTTGACTTAACCATCATAATCATATTAAATAATATTTTATACATAGATATTATATTAAACTCTCAAATAAATTAAAATAAACTAATGATAACCCATATAAAAGATGAAAATTAAGGTCTTTTTTAAAAAAAATTGGTCTTTCGGTCGATTTCTGTTTGGTTCAGTTGCAAATCGAGTTTTTTAAATTGGATTTGGTTACCCAATAGTAAAACTGACCGCCCCAAATAATTTTAAAACCGAACCAAACGGACAATTTTGGTTCGGTTCATTTGGTTTCTTTGGTTCAACCCGTAGTATGCTCACTCCTAAAATATACTTGATTCTGACTATAAATTAGATATAATAACTTGTATAATATTTAGTTTTTTGGTCTTAAACGCTAACTTATTCAATTATACTTAGTTTTTGCTAATTGTATGCCTGCGTTTATCAAATCAAAATGTCATTTTCCATCCTTCTCACTCTGAGGCTGAGCAGCAAGTATAATATGTTCATGTTGAAGGCCACTTTAATTTGATTGTTACAATCGTCTTAAACAAACTAGCTAGCTTTTATAGTATTAATGTATTTATACTCCCAAGTGGATAATATCTAATGCTCAGTTTACCTACCAAGCCTCCGTTTCTTCCAATGTTCACAATGATGTGAAGTCACGGCTTTGAAAAAAAAAATCTCAAACAACGAGTCTAGCACCGTCATTTTATGTTCAATACTTCAACCAAGGTGAGTCTAGCACCGTCTTTTATCTTTCGTCTAAGAGGGAGGACATATCAGAAGCATGTAAACATTAAATTTCTTTGACTGCGCAGGTATGGGGCTGGGATTTTATAATTGTATCCATTAAAAACGGAAGCCGACTCGGATCGTTGGCCGTTTGGAAAGAAAAACATGACTTTGACAAATTTGGCTCTGAAGGTTGACAATTCATTTGATGGGTATAATTTTTGCATTTTCAATCACTAAAGTCCTCGGGTCCAACCATGCCAATATGAGTATATAGGTACCGGAATTATTGAATATTTAATTTTTTTTACATTCATATTTTTAGATATGATAGTATTTTTATTTTTTATTTTTTTAAGTATGTAATAATTTTATTGTCTCTGAGAACAGGTCTATTACGACATTATTTTCTTAGGTTAAAAACTATTTCTACATTTTCTACATACGCTTTTAACTTTTTTTCTTAACAAAATTTCTTTTATCTCTATGAACAAAAATATTATAAAAAGCCTTATCTTATTCTAATACGCTTAAAGATTATTAAGTGTCAATATGAGGCTTAATTTGTTACCAAAGTTTTTGATGATTCTGATTCTTTTCAATTTATAGGATAATTAAAAATTAAAAAATATAACTACAATGACCATTTGCTTCCTCGTTTATATTTTAATCCAATTTTCCACTTTAACTAGCCACTAACCTGTGCAATACACAATCGAAGGATGCAAAATAAATCTTAATTATAATAGAAATCAAAATAAATTATAATTATAATAAAAAAACATTAAATGATTTAAAATAAATTATAATTACAATAGAAAAGTGATATGTTAACTAACAAATTATAATTACAATAGAAAAGTAATCGTTTAACTAACAAATTATAATTACAATAGAAAAATGAGATTTTAATTAATAGGAAATAAAAGGGTGATGTTATAAAATAATTGAATGACATACGATAAAACAAATTCTAATTACAATAGAAAATTATGAAAGGATTCGAAATAAATCTTAATTAAAATAGAAAAATAAAATTTTTACTAATAAAAAATAAATAGTAATATTATAAAATAATTAGATGACATATGACAATACATGTGGCAGAATTAATCCTAATTATAATAAAAAAAATACTAAAGGAACCGAAACAAATCCTGATTATAATATAAAAGTAAAATTTTTATTATTTAAAAAAATGTAATATTGTAAAATAGTTAAATGACACGTGACAGCATCAGATTATAAATCTTCAATTTTATATATAAATATAGATTTATCATTTTATATTTTATTTAAAATATTAATGAATAAATTAATATTTTATTATTTTTTAATAAGTAAAATAAATTTATTAAGAACCACGTTGAGTCAAGATACGATAATCGTAGAACAAGGAAAAGTTTGCAGGTAAAGTTGGCTAAGCCGAGTCTGAGCTCGGAACGGGAGGCCAAACGCCGCCAAAGGCAAAGGACTCAATTTGAGCTAAAGTAAAGCACGGCCCTAAATCTGGGAAACTTGAAATATGAAGACGCATATTTGTAATAATGCTGAAACGAGTCAAAATTTTATTTTGTCAGAAAGCGCAGCCGCGGAATAGTAGGACCCGATTTCTCCGCCCTTTCCCCTCTCTCCTGGCCGCGCCGTCCCGCCACCGCCGCCGTATTCCGATCGGATACCGCCTGAGATGGCCGCTCCTGGGGTTCGCACGGCCGCTATGCTCTTCTCCTAGAGGGCGCCCTCCTCCCTCCCTTCTTCCTCCTTCATGGAAATGCCCGGGCGGCGATCCAACTACTCCCTCCTCAGCCAGAACCCTGACGACCCCCAACCCCCGCCGCTGCAGCTCAAGTTCCTGGAGTCGCTCTCCGGCGACAAGAGCAAGGCGAAGCCCGGCGCCGGATTCGACTGGCCCTCCGACGGAGGCGGCCGGATCGGGCAGCTGCTCGGGTCCTCGCTGCAGCGGCAGTCAAGCGGCAGCAGCTTCGGTGAGAGCTCGCTCTCCGGGGAGTACTACCTCCCAACGCTCTCCGGCGCCGCTGCGAGCGAGTCGGAGCTGTACGGGCCCGCGCTCGATGCGGCGGCGGGGTTCTTCAAGGGCGGAGGTGGGGGGAGCGGTGACAGCCGGTTCAACTTGGTCATCCCCGACTCCGGCGGCCCGGCCGGAGGTTCTTCATCGTCCAAGAGCTGGGCGCAGCAGACGGAGGAGAGCTACCAGTTGCAGCTGGCGCTTGCTTTGCGCCTCTCGTCGGAGGCGACCTGCGCCGATGATCCCAACTTCTTGTCCCCTAGGCCCGACGATTCCATGCTCGGCCCTCCCGTTCCTTCCGCAGAATCGGTTTCGCATCGATTTTGGGTACGCTTACTTAGGCACAGTTGAGAATTTTGGGTTTATATAAATCTATATGCTGGCGGATTACATTTTAGCGGTATCAAGCCAACCATCATTGATTTAAGCTTAAATTGTTTTGGTTATTAGGTTTGGACAATTACTAGGAACTCTCTGTTTACAAAAGTTTGGATTTGTTGGTGGAACTTGGAATTATTGTTTAGTTGCCTTGTGTTATGATATGAGTGTTGGGAGATTTTGGGAGACTAAGGCCCTGATAAGTTCTTACCCTTTCATGTTTACAATCCGGTTCACTCGATTACTATTACTATACCATCCCTATTGTAAGATAAGGGATGAGTCCAATCCAGAATATGAGCCGTAAAAGAAAATACCAATTAAACCAATCACAAAAATACCGGTTACAGTGCCTATCAGCCAAAGAGGAATCCTTCCAGTAGTATCAGCCATTTATCCAGCTTCCCTCCACATTTCATCAAGTGGTCATGCTAGAGACATAAACAGTCATGGATAATTATACAAATTACATTGTTTCAAATGAGATAAAAGAATTCCTACTTAATTCATTCTCTCAATTACAAAATAATTGGAAAATAAAACACAAGTACAGTACCCCGTATAGACTGGTATGATTTAATATAAAATTTGTCTAGTACGAGCTGCTAAACAGGCAGCTCATACACTTCTCCACCATGTGATGGACCTCAAGATTTGCATTTCAAATCTCGAGGTCTATCACATGGTTTGGAATGGGTAGCTGCCTGCTAAGCAGCTTACAGTAGACTAACTCCCTCTATATATACATTATATGCTAT
This sequence comes from Piper betle, assembly GCA_033002965.1. Lineage (NCBI taxonomy): Eukaryota > Viridiplantae > Streptophyta > Magnoliopsida > Piperales > Piperaceae > Piper > Piper betle. The sequence continues at coordinate 81,841 of JAURVB010001798.1, read as the reverse complement.
GGCCAATTTGTATTCGGGCTATATGGTCGATTCACCGTTCATATATCAGGTTACCCAAATGATCTCTCCCTCACACAATTGAGGCCTACATATTACAGTGAGGCTTTAGAAGACTCAAATTTGGGCAAGGTCTGAGGATTATAACCTGGGCTTTGATACTATTTGTTACTGGCCAATATAGATCCAATAAGCCTTCACGTGCCTCTCTTACTTTGAAAGCTAGTTCGAAAAGTAAGACTTTCCCAAAGCCTATATTATATATGTAATTTGGACATCTTTAAATCAAGGAATTGCATTATGAAGGCCTCTTTATTCAGTTTGGCCCATTCTCCAAGAGTGCTGAACTACATCTTCAGTTTTCCTTTTGCATGATTCCTGTTTTTAATGCTGTCACTGGAAGTGTTCTTTCAATCTGTAGAATCATGTCTTCCTTCTCATGTTTAAATGATAATATGACTGGAAACTCAAAACAAAAATTGAATGTGAACTCTACCTCTTTTATAATTAAACAAGATGCCTACTCTTTTTATTTTATTTTATTTGAAAGAAGATTGCTTTATATCTGAGCAATGCCATTTTCTATAATTTCTATTTGCCAGGTAAATGGATGCTTATCTTACTATGATAAAGTACCAGACGGGTTTTATCTGATTCAAGGAGTGGACCCGTATGTGTGGACTCTCTGCAGTGACTTACATGAAAACGGGCGACTACCATCTATTGAATCCCTTAAGGAAGTTGAACCAAACAAGTCATCAATTGAAGCAGTTACTATTGATAGGCGGAGTGATCTCACCTTACGAGAATTGGAGAGCAGGGTAGTTTCCTTATCATCCAGCTGCCTCACTACGACAGAAGTGGTACACAAGCTTGCAAACCTTGTTTGCTCTCAGATGGGGTAAGGCTATGCCATTTTTGGTGGCAGTAAATAAGTATTTTGCTACTCATAATTCATTGCCATTCTTTCTTGTGTGCTGAAATTTTCTTTCAATTACAAGGGGTGCAGCTTTGTCTGAAGAGTCCTTAGTACCACACTGGAAAAATTGCTGTGATATGCTTAAGGGCAATGGAGGCTCTATTGTGTTCCCAGCTAGCAGCCTATCTTTTGGACTGTGCATACATCGTGCTCTGCTCTTCAAGGTTAGAGTGGTATTCTTATATCTTGATAACTTTTGTTTTATAACTTCTGCAAAATTTCTTGATGCTGCGCTTAGAAGGGCAGGCAGTGTAAAGACTCTCCACTTTGATTATAAATGGTTTTTGTTTTGCCAATTTAAATATTAAAGAAATCAATTGGTTTCAGAAACCCATAATGTTGGCCTTAGCATAGCTGGACTACGTGTTGGTGATGATTATGACATTTTCTGAACACAAAGTCTTGAATATTTTGTCGGCAGCTTTTATTGGAATTGTGACTTTTCGGACTTCCCAGTAAGACTTTATAATTGTATTTCTCATAGGTATTAGCAGGTGCTATTAACTTACCATGCCGGATTGCTAGAGGTTGCAAGTACTGTCAGAGCGATAATGCTTCCTCGTGTCTTGTGCGGATTGATGTGGACAAGTATGCGTCTGAATCTTTTGTTTTTTGAATGAAATCCATTAAATAGTCTTCAATTGAATCAAATTTCAATTCTGATAAGAACGTATAGGCATTTTATTCACAGCATTTTCCCTTAACAAGGATGGCACCTATGAAAATAAAATTGACAACTATATTACCACAGTTAGGGCTACCTTTTTTTTACTTTGCAATTTAATTATGGATTTTATTTGTAAAAGGTTTTTTTCTCCGCTTGTACATACAAATATGCTACCCGAGTTTTCGTGTCCCAGCCTTTTTTGAGATGATTTTTTTAAAAAAAAATTTGGCATGGCTTTTTGTACAATTAAGCAATGCTTTTGACCATGTAATTGTCTATTGAACTGCTAAGCTTTGTTGACTGGTTTGACTGTACTGTTGCACAAGTCCATGAAAGACCGGTTCTTCACTAGTTTAATCTTTTTCCTATATTATCTTTTCCTATATTAGATGAAATTGGTCCGCTCTTTTTTATTTCCTTTTTTAACCTCTTTTTTTGGTGTTTTTGATAAATATCAGGTCGCGTTTTCTTCTATCCTCAGTCTTTGTATTGCTTTAAGCGGGTATTATTTAAGTGCTTTAAAATAATGATCTGGCTCAATTGTATTTACTTTTTCTTTGCCGTTCAAAACTTTTATTATATGAAATTCCATTTAGATCAGTCTACTCACTTCTGCTGCTAAAAGAATCAGAGTAAATTTTGTTGACTAGTTGTTTTTTAGCTGCATTTGACTTCATATAATTATTGGCAGGGAGTGTTTGGTTGATTTAATTGGGAACCCAGGGTATCTGAGCGAACCTGATTCTTTGTTGAATGGTCCCTTGTCTATATCTATATGCTCTCCCTTGCGTCTTCCAAAATTCAAATCTGTTAAAATTGCTGAAGATTTTCGTTCCATGGCCAAACAATACTTTTCAGACTGCCAGTCTCTAAATCAGATATTTGGTGATACTTCAACGGGTAATTAGTTCAGTATTATCTTTTAAAACTTTTATTTACATGGAAATGGCTGTTCCATTTGTGAGGGCATCATAGTCATTTAAAAGTTGCCATTTTTATGATTCTAGGGCAAAATGATGGTGAAGATCTTTCTTGTAATCAGAATCTGGGTTCTGGTAATCGGGTGCTTCATCTTCCAAATGAACCAGAGCAGAGACTTCGACAAAATATTTCTCAGATTGGAAATTTTAAAAATTCTTTGGCTACTGAACAAGAACAACAGATACAGAGGAATAAATGCATAGAGATACCTCCTATTTTAGTGCCTTCAAATCCTAGGCATGACAAAAACATGGAGATAAGGCACTTTGAAAACAGCCAAGCTGGGCAAAGTAGATCAGATAGAGATATGGCCCTAGAAATAGAAGATTTAGATATTCCATGGAATCAGCTTGTACTAAAAGAGAGAATAGGGGCTGGTATTTTAATTGTCACTTTTTTTTTCACTTATTTGCCCACATCCTAGAGGAAATGTTTCCATTCATGTTGTTTAGTATATTTATCAATTATTCCAACTTTCTTGTCTCCAGGATCTTTTGGGACAGTCCATCGAGCTGATTGGCATGGTTCTGTAAGTACTACACTCTGAGTGTGCCTCATTTGTTTTCAGTACTTGAAGTAGTTTCTGTTCACCAATATGCTACAGAAGTGTTTTGATAAAACAGTTTGTTGTGGTCATTCTTTTCATATAATTCTCATGAACATCATTGTTATGGTTCCATGCTAAATAGATTAACAATTAAGAGTCTTTATAGAAATGAAATATGGCTTTCTTTTATTAGGAGGTTGCTGTGAAGATTCTTATGGAGCAGGATTTTCATGCAGAGCGATTTAAGGAGTTTATACGAGAAGTACCTTTCTGTTAAATTTTCTCCAGCTACATTCATTTGCCTTTCTTTTAGAATCTTCTTGATGCCTATTATTTGAGACCATTATTTAATGAAATTATGAACTATCACTGTATGTTTCTTGTGATAGGTGAGCATAATGAAACGCTTGCGTCACCCAAATATTGTTCTCTTTATGGGAGCAGTTACACAGCCACCACATCTATCTATAGTGACAGAATATTTGTCAAGGTTTTCAATGTTAAGATATTTGAGTGTACCAGTGGTACATGACCTCCAGTTACTGATACTATATTCATGTAAATATGCAGAGGGAGCCTATATAGGCTTTTACGTAAATCTGGGGTTAGAGAAGTTTTGGATGAAAGACGACGTCTAAATATGGCTTATGATGTGGTATGTTATGCTTCTATGAAATGGATCTTTTCTTTAACTTTAAGATTAACTTCTGGAATAATTTACTGTCAAGTGTCATCTGATATTGGCATCAAGCCCTGCAACAGTTTTACTGAGGCCTCAAAATCTTATGTAACTTAATTTATGTTGTGGATCATGAAGGCGAAGGGAATGAATTATCTTCATAAACGTACCCCTCCAATAGTTCATCGAGATTTGAAGTCTCCAAATCTTTTGGTTGATCGGAAATACACAGTAAAGGTATGTTAGAGTGCTCTTGTAGGAATTAAAAAATGACTTTGTGCCTCTCATTTATAGGTTTTATAAGACTAATAGCATGCTCAAATCATGGCATGACATTTGAATAACTAAGTTGTTCTGTTCGTTTTATGTAACTGCTGCACTAAATTTTAGTTGGTCTTCTAGGTCTGTGATTTTGGTCTTTCCCGTTTAAAGGAGAATACATTCCTCTCCTCCAAATCTGCTGCCGGGACTGTAAGTACAGAAAATACAATTTGCATATCCGTAGTGATTTCGATTTTTTGAAAAACATTATTTGTTGCCTTCACCTATGTCAGCCCGAATGGATGGCACCAGAGGTTTTACGTGATGAGCCATCAAATGAGAAGTCCGATGTGTACAGCTTTGGTGTTATTTTGTGGGAGCTGGTAACATTGCAACAACCATGGAGTAACTTAAATCCTGCCCAGGTTTACTAAAAGCTATTGTATTTGGGACCTTTGTTCAAGATCCTTGATGTTATTAGAATTAGAGAAAGCCTGTGCATTGGGAAATCATATTTGCTTAATATCGTAAATTGGGTTACCGTGCCTTTTCTTGGCTTAATTGGTAACTAACATGGTGGGAAGGTGAGGATTCATCAATCCTGCATATCTTTAATAGTAACCTTTGCTTTTATGTAAAATATATTCCATTTGCGTTGATTTCTCTTATTATTACTGTCAGATGTTGGTGTGAATAGTTCTTTTCTCCTCAAAAGTGGCTTATGAAATCCTTGTGCGCAGAACTTGTGAAAATTTCTAATATCATTAGGGCCTTTGAATTTAGATGATTATTTTTTTTTAATATGTTTAATGTATTCTTTCTTCTAACTTCTCAGGTAGTTGCTGCTGTTGGATTTAAGAGTAGGAGGTTGGAAATTCCTAATGATATCAACCCTCAAGTAGCTACTTTAATTGAATCTTGTTGGGCTATGTAAGTGGGTATACTTATCTCTTTTTATCTGTATACAAGACTTCTAACAGTAATGAAACACTTCCATTTTGTTACAGTGACCCTTGGCGGCGACCTTCTTTTGTTGGTATCATGGAAAGTTTGAAACCTTTGATAAAGCCTCCGACGCCTCGGCCAATTCGTGGAGATATATCACCTCTCACGTAAGAGGTGAAATGATTCCTGTAATGATTGTCTGTTCTCATTGAAGCAATGCGAGCAAGGGCAGCATTTGCTCAGATCTTTTCCAGGTAATATGGTCAGTTCAGTTTACAAAGGTACCGATCGTTTATCCGCTGAGTGCTAAATTTTATTCATTTGTGCTTCTGATAAAGTGTTTGACCCATGAGAATTTTGTGTTATTCTCAGGGCCGCGTTGTGTATCCTCTCCTTGTTGACTTAAGCTAGGTTGCTATCGGTTCTTGCAACCCAAGCTTCGAAATTCCAACTTCAACATCTTTTTCTACATGATAACCAAATGTTTATGCTGAAATATCTTAATTGTTGTATGTATCATTTTTCAAAGTGTAATTAGAATGTTTGGCACACAGAGGAAAAGAATTTTGTGCGGAAATGGAGCAATTCCTTCATTTTTTGGAGGCTCTCAGTTTTTCCATGATACATCGCTTTTATGTTAGGTGAAGCAAGCCCCAGTTAGGGAATGAGTTAATGAAAAATAAACATATTGTGGGCTTTAATATTTTCGTTGGATTTGTCGTAGTTGATCATTGTAAGTAAAGTTATATAGCCCATTAATAGTCAATGTAACCTTTCAAGTAAGTTTATAGTTTGTTAATAGTCAATGTTAGGTGGAGTAAGTAGCTTGTTAGGATGATGGGTTAATGGAAAATAAGCATATTGTTGGGTCTATTATATTAGTTGGGTCAAGGGCTTAAATAGACCCTGACTGTCATGAATTTAATTTTGCTTCACTACCATCGTAGTGGGCCTATTAATTGGCACAATTCTGTTGTCGTTTCTTACCTTGAATTGTGAATGTAATTGTTTGTTGTACCGTGTACATAGAAGTTGATTTTGAAAAGTTAGTGTACTAATCATGCTTGCTTGCTTGTCCGATGACATGGGAGAGATTTGCCCTCTTATACCAAAGGCTGGTAACCTTTCGTGGTGGTAAAATGGATAATCCTAATGATCACCTTGTAACTAAGAGAAACTAGAATTAATTTTTATTGCTTGTAGTAAAAATATCTAACTCATCTCTTGGATTATGAAAAATTTTCATAGGAAACATCATTAATCTATTCCAAATGGACACGATTAAGTTCGTCGAGCATAAAGTCCATGTAGGCTATAATCTTACGACCTTAAAAATATGAAAATCAAAAACAATGTCTTCTTCTTATATTATCATTTTCCATCTTTACCAAAAGAAAAAGGGAGAATCACAGTTTAATACTTAAACCCTTTAAAATTAATCTAAAAAGATCAAATAGTATTAATTTGGACCTTCAAAAATAGAACTATATTTAAACAAAATTCAATTTGGATCATCAAGGACGGTTAGGTTACAATGAGTCCGAGTAGAGGGAGATGTCTGCAAATCTCATAAATTGGTGGACAGAATTGAGATTGAATAACCTTTTCAAGGATTGAACTTCACAGCTGGCCATCAATGGAACACATTCACGATCATTGGAAAAAATAGTAAGCGGTTAATAGGTCACAAACTAGATATGGCCACGGTGTAGAAAAATTCGACCAACCAGCGTCAACTTTAGGCTTTTGGTCTCAGAGCAGACAAACCCAATGGTCCTTTAGAACTGTTTATATTTGAACAAAATCGAATTTGGATTGTCCAAGGACAACAGTTAAAGTGAGTCCAAGTAGAGGAAGCTATCTATAAATCTTCTCAGATCAGTGGATAGAATCAAGATCAAATGAACTTTCAATGCGTTGAACTTCACACCAGGTCATCAGGACACGATCATGGTCGGTAGAAAAATAGTAAGCAGTCAATAACAGGTCAAGGACTCGAAATGGCCACGGTCTAGAAAAATTATATCAACCAGACCAAACTTTGGGCTTTGGGTCTCTGACTGGATAGCCCAATGGTCCATTGGACCTAACCATGTGTTGGGGGTAAAACCAACCCGTACTTTGTCTATCGACTAGAGTTTAAGAATTCCATTAAGGCCTGTGATTTTTCCCGGGGATAATCCTAGGAACTTTTCACGTTTTCCATTCACAATTTTTGTTTGGTTGTTTAACAACTTAATAATCCAATTAAACCCTATTTTACTCCTTTGTCTCCCCAAGTATACCACGCCTCCCATTCCCCGGTCTTTGTCAGCTCCTCCGCCTTGCTTCTTCTCCCAAAAATCGCTCACAATTTCTCCAAAATCTCCAACTTTTTGATAGAAATGGGTAGTTTTTGAAAAAATCATCAACCAAGCGTTCTCCTTTCACATCGACCTCTCAACCTGATAGTTCAACTTCTTCGATGCCCTTTTCCCCACCACCGCCTTTTCAACCTCCCTGATGCTCTCTTCCCAGCCGTCGTCCAAGCTATTCTCACTCGTGTAGGGCTGCTGACTCACAATTATGACGTGGCTCATTGTCTATACTTGAACGATACAGATGCCCACGAAGAAGAGGTTGGAGTATGATGTGAATGCTCAGGGGCATGCATGGAGCAAAGTATTCCCTATATATGACCCCCTTCCATCTCCGATCACTCCTAGAGCTTGAATGGTGATAGTACAAATGGGTCTTTTCCAATGTAGATGCAGTATGGCCGACACTCATGTTGCCTATGCAGAGTTTGTCGACGCAATCCATGAACCACCACAACCATAAAACAGCAGTTGTTGCTACCTACCATGGATTTCAATCTCATCCATGTGGATCTATGGTGTCTTGTTGCTACAACAATAGTATATGAGCTGCCCGTTTTGCAGGCACCCCAGCCCATAAAGGGGTAGTTGGTGCTATCCTAGCGGTGGAAACAACTTACACTTGCTAACATGTGTTATAGATGTAGGGATAATTGAACATTGATGCTAAGAGGTTGTCTAGAACCTAGGGCAGCTTACCGAGTAGCAAGGAGTGTTACTGAGGATTGCCATGATCTATCGGCTTCAAAAATAACCTCAAGATGATGAATAGCGGGTTTCAAGGAGTGATCATGATTGAGAGTTGCTGGTTGGAGTCACCGAGCATGTATAGGAGTGGTGATCGATCATGTCGTTGAGTGGAAGCTGGAAGCGGTGCATGGGAACTCTTGACAGTGCTAGGAACTGATTACCAAGCATGTTGAGAGCTAGGTCTCGGGAGCACCGAGAGGAGCTTTGATGTAGTGCCAGGAGAGCTAGACGAGTATTGGGTTGTGCCCAAGAATTAGAAAATCAAGTTCTAGGACTTAGTCGAGGTTTTCTAATTAGATGAGGAATCTTAGCAAGAGTAGGATTACTAGCAGCAGTTACCCGTACTTGCTGTTTGGTGACTGAGAGACTCCTTGTATGCTTGGACCTGGTCAGGACTTCAGGGAGGAGGTCTTGGACTACATAAAGCATGTGTTGGACAATGGATATTGAGGAGTAGTAGGAGTTGCAGCCGAGAGGGAGTCTTGGTAGAGCCAGGACCAAGCCCTAACCCTAATTGGACATCAGGTGCTAGGGTTTGGGGTCCTTCAACCTAGAATTATTTTCACGAGCCTAGGGCTCAGCCAGGAGTCCTAGACACATCAAGGAAGGTGTTGGGGGTCAAGTTCAAGCCAGGTTGAAGCTGGGGTTAGTTGAGGGGTGAAACCCTAGCCCTAAGTGAATCATGTATTAGGGGTCAGACTGTTTTGACTTCGGCTTGCATTACCGAGCCATGGGGCTCGACCAGGGATGTTAGGAGCACCATGGGAGGCAGGTCTCAGGTCTGGTTGACTTGGAGATGACGTTGGGAGGAGTTGGACAAGATTCAGACGTCTTTCCCATTGGCCGAGTGGAGATTTGCATCTATCGGATCTTTGGCTAAGTTATGAAGGCTTGATCCTTGGAGAATACACATGAAGGGGAATGAGGATATTTTTGTAAGGATTTGTGAGAGGTTTTCACAGAGAGAGGAAGGTTGGATCAAGGGGGAAAAGGAAGGAAGGAGTTGCTATAGCCAATCCCTTGGAGTTTGGGATTGAACTTTGGACTTTGTCAGTTTCTTGGTTCTTGATTGAGGTACCTTCGAGGATACTGCTGGATTTTAGACATAAATATATATATGAATCTATAATTACATCACATGTTATTATTTAAGGTTGGCCTAACTTTAATTGATCTATTAAAGTTAAGTTTAATGAGCCATTAATATAGGTATGGATTCATACGTGTAAATATCATTTTTAAAATTTCTCTTTTATGATGGGTTGAATTGAAATTATGAAAAATAAAGTTATAAATAGGGGGGGGGTTTATGGTCCCCAAATTTGTAAGTAGTTTTTTGTTCTAGCATCCTATCATCCAGAAATGTTGGTCTTAAAGAACTAGTACTGAATTTGGAAGATTAAAGTCCTAAAGAAGTGAAGAATCATTTTGTTTTTATCGATCCAGGTATGCTTTCGTTATCAAATTCTATTTTCTTGATGATTTAATATGAAGAAAAATAAGGTTTTATAGTGATTGTTTTATCATTTGTATAATTTGGTTAAACTTAAAGTTTATTTTTTAGTTTTAAATCTCCAACAAGTAGTATCAGAGCAACTTCATATTATATCATTGAGGATTAATTTGATTTATGTTTAATTTTGGATCAAGATTCAGAAAAGATAAATCCTAAAAATAAAATCTTATTGGAACTGTATAGTTCTATATCAAATCTAGATCTAAGGATTCATGATCCTAAAATAATACTAGTTTGTAAAAAGGAATAAATTGATATAGTATTCAACCCATTAGGAATTTCCCAAAATTTAGTATTAGTTATTGTCATTTTCACAAATTTGATTAAATGAAAATACAAGAAATTTTTATATGGGATATTTATTCCTAAATTAAGGTCTTCTTTTGGTAAAATATCAAGTGAGGAAAATAAATTTACAAAAGGTTATAATTTCAGAAATTTCTAAATAAAGTTACTTTTATAACCTTTTTCAGTTTTATGTTATTTGGGATTATTAAATTCAAATTATGGATTAGTTATAATTAATATTTTAGAATTTATTAATTACTATAATATGCTACCAAAATAGCCTTTTTTTGGAAATTAATTTATTTTTTAATGTTAAGACAATTGTGGGTATTTGATTCATGTGAATATTAATCAGCCAAAAAGAATGTTAATATTTAACAGAATTATATATTCATTTATAGTAATAAATATGGGATAATTATCAAGATTTTATGTGAATAATAAATCAGCCCGAAGGTAGATTTATTATTTGACAAGATTTATTATCAATATTTGATTACTGCGCTAAAAGTACGGCTTATAAATTAATATTTTGTCCAAAGACTAAATATTAATGTTGTGCTAGATATATGTTGATGGGATTAACCATTGTTTGAATTATCATTCTTATTATATGCATGTTATTTTATTATATTTTCAGTTAATCAATCTACTTCTATGATTTCTGCTAACATTAATTCAGTTCCAATGTTTAAAGATAATTTTAAGGATTAGAAAGAGAGCGTGATGGTCGTTCTGGGCTGCATGGATTTTGACCTTGCGTTAAGGACTAAACAACCTACTTCTTATATGGACAAAAGTTCAATTGAGGAAAACCGGGACATTGAGAAATGAGAATATTCAAATCGTATGAGTCTTAATATTATGAAGTGTGAAATTTTAGAGACCTTAAAGGGCGATGTGACTGAAAAGGTTACTACAACCATTGAGTTTCTTAAAGAAATTGAAAAGTATTTTGTAAAAAAGAATAAGGCTTCTTACTGTTTCTTTTGTGGTAAACCTGGACATATGAGGAAAAAAGGCACTAAGTATCCTGCTTGGTGTCAAAAAAAGATCTATTTTTTAATTTTGTTTATTCTAAGGTTAATTTAGCTTAAGTGGCAACGCACACCTGGTAGCTAGATTCAGGGGACTACTACTCACATAAGTGCGTCAATGCAGGGTTGCCTGAGTTGCCGAAAGCCAAATGATGTTAAAAAATTCATTTATGTGGATGATGACAACTTAGCTGAGTTGAAACAATAGAGACTTTTAGATTATTATTGAAGACATGACATTATTTGGATTTAAAAGAGACATATGTATTACCATTTTTAGACGGAATTTGGTTTCTATTTCTATATTGGACAAATCCGGTTACTCTTGTTCATTTAGAAATAATAAGTTAAGTCTTTTTCTAAATTCAAATATTGTGGGTATGGGTTCCTTGTCTTTTTATGATAATCTATATTTACTTGATACTATTGCATCTTTCAATGGAACTTTGCATGTGGGTTTAAATGGTACGAAAAGAAAATTAATCAATGAGAATTTTATTTTACTATGGCACAAGCGTATATGCAGGCATTCGTGGGCCATTTTCTACAGTTTCTTGGAATGGTCAACAATATTTTATTCTATTCATAGACGATTATTCTCGTTATGGTTATTTTTATCTCATTCATGAGAAGCCTCAAGTATTGGATGTGTTTAAGTCATATAATGCTAAAGTTGAAAACCAACTTGACAAAACTATTAAGCCTATCAGATCTGATCGTGGTGGTGAATACTATAGTAGATATAATGGATTAGGAGTACAACGACTAGGACCATTTGCCAAATTCATAGAAGAGTGAGGAATCATCCCACAACACACAATGGAAGATACTCTTAGCATGAATGGTGTTGTTGAGAGACGAAACTGAACATTAAAAGGTATGGTGAGAAGTATGATTGCTCATACTCTTTACCTAATTCACTTTGGGGTGAGGTGCTAAAGACAACAACATATCTTCTTAATAGAGTACCAACAAAGGCAATAGTTAAGACCCCTTATGAATTATGGATTGGAAAACAACCCACTATTAAGCATTTACACATTTAGGGTTGTCTAGCTGAGGAAAGGCCTTGTAGGCCAAATGAAAGGAAACTAGACTCAAGAACAATTAGCAGCTATTTTGTTGGGTATTCTAAACAATCTAGAGGGTATAAGTTTTATGATCCCATAATAAGGTCATTCTTTAAGATGAGAAATGCACAATTCTTTGAGGATGTTCAGTTTGGAGGGGGAAATGAAGTTAGAGATTTTTTCTTTGAAGAAGAATCTGTTTCTCTTCCTATAATTGTTCTTGACAATAATCAAGATCATATTCCTGATGTTGTTTAAGAAACAATACTAGAATTACAAGACAATGTCGAGAATCTCCCTAATCACATTCATCGAGTTATACCTTAAGAGGAAAATCAATAGCCTTAAGAGGAAATGCCATTGAGGAGAACCAAAAGAGAGGAGAAATTTAATTTCAGATGATTATATCATCTTTCTCCAAGAATATGAGGATAACATTGGAATTGTGGAAGATGATCCAATCAACTTTCATTAGGCCATGAAAATTTCTAATTCTCAAAAGTAGATTGATGCCATGAATGAAGAGAAGAAGTCAATGAAAGATAATGACGTTTGAGATCTTGTTCTATTGCCCGACGGTGCAAAACCTATTGGTTGTAAATGGATATTTAAAACCAAGAAGGATTTAAAAGGTGAGGTAGAAAGATGTAAGACTCATCTTGTTGTGAAGGGCTTTACTCAAAAGGAAGGCGTCAATTATGATGAGACTTTCTCTCTGGTTTCATTAAAGACTCATTCAAAATAATTATGGCATTATTGACACATTTTGATCTTGAGTTACACATTAGATGGATGTAAAGACTGTGTTTCTAAATGGTGACATTGATGAAATAATTTATATGGTACAACTAGAAAACTTTGTTTTGGGAGATTCAAAGAATATGGTTTGCAAATTAAAGAAATCCATCGATAGACTTAAGCAGGCTTCTCGTCAATCGTATCACAAATTTCATCAAGTTATTCTCTTGTTCGGTTTTGAGATGAATGTGATTGATGATTGTATATACCATAAGTTTAGTGGGAGTAAGTATATTTTTCTGGTTTTATATGTTGATAATATATTGCTTGCCAGCAATGATGTAGGTTTCTTGCATGACACCAATAGATTTTTATCAAAGAAATTTGAAATAAAAGATCTTGGAAATGGAATTCAAATACATCAAGATCGCTCTCGATGTATACTTGGATTATCACAAAAGACCTAAATAGAAAAAAGTACTAACTAGATTTGGCATGCAAGGTTATAAAACAGGAGATACTCTTGTTTCTAAAAAGACAAATTAAGTCTAAATCAATGCCCTAAAAATGACATGTAAGGAAAGGAAATGCAAAAGATTTCCTATGCTTTAGTAGTGGTAAGTCTTGTATATGCTCAAGTATGTACGCATCTAGATATAGCATATATTGTTGGAATGTTCGGCAAATATATAAATAATACAGGATTGGATCATTAAAAAGTAGCCAAAAGAGTCATGAGGTATTTTCAAAGAATAAAATATTACATGTTTACATGTCGGAAGTCAAATCAACTTACGATCATTGGGTATTCTAATTCTCATTTTGCTAGATGTCAAGATAGTTGTCGATCCACTTTTGGCTATGTCTACCTGCTTGATGGAGGAGCTATTTCTTGGAGAAGTGCTAAGTAGACACTCATAGCTTCTTCTACCATAGCAGCTGAATTCATAGCTTGTTATGAGGCATCCAATCATGGAATATGGTTGCAAAATTTTGTCACAGGGCTGTGCATTATTGATAATATTGAAAGACCACTTAAAATTATTTTGTGACAATCAGTCTGCAATATTATATTCAAATAACAACAGGAACTCATCTAAATCAAAACATATAGAGAGCAAGTTCCTTGTTGTGAAAGAAAGAGTTTAGAGTGGTAAAGTTTCTATAGAGCATATTGGGACAAACTCCATGGTTGTGGATCCGCTTACTAAAAGTTTATCGCCGAAGGTCTTTCATAAGCATGCTGCTCATTTGAGTGTTGTATCATTTGATGATATGTTAGGGAGTTTGTTTTGTTTGTAAATTGTAGTATTTGGTTTATGTTTTACTCTATTTTGGTGATCTCATAAAGTTGAATTAGTTGAAAATAGACATGTTTCAGTCAAATTACATGTAATTTTTATGCTACACATCTATACTTAATCTATGTCATTTAATTATGTTGATGTATGTGACTGTGGATGGATTTAGTTACGATAAATATAACCAAAATCGTCATGATCCTATATTACTATTAAATAATGGACGAGATTGTTAATTTTAGAATAATAGTATATATTATTTTGGAGCTTATAAGGTTATATACAATTATTTGTGTATATATAGTCCAAGTGGTAGATTGTTGGATTTTGGACATAAATATATACATGAGTCTATAATTGTATCACATGCCATTATTTAAGGTTAGCCTAAATTCAATTGATCTATTAAGTTAAGTTTAATGAGCTATTAATGTATGTATGGATTCATATGTGCAGATACCATTTTTGTAATTTCTCTTTATAATGAGTTGAATTGAAATAATGAAAAATAAGGTTATAAATAAGGGGTTATGGTTCCCAAATTCGTAAGTAGTTTTTCGTTCTAACATCCCATATTCCAAAAACTTTGGTCTTGAAGAGCTAGTATTGAATTTGGAAGATCAAAATCCTACGGAAGTGAAGAATTATTTTGCTTTCATAGATTCATGTACATTTCCGTTGTCAAATTCTATTTTCTTGATGATTTAATATGAAGAAGAATAAGGTTTTATGGTGATAGTTTTATAATCGGTATAATTTGATTAAACTTAAAGTTTGTATGTTTTTTTAAAGTTTTAAATCTCCAACATACTTGAGTTATTGTGTTTAATTCATGTTCAATTGAATCATGTTGAATGTAACACAGTTGTTCTCATGGGAAGTTCGACCTAGGAGTTTAGTGAGGATTGCTTGTGAGTGGGTGATCTAGGAGTTTCTATTGTGATTGTTTTTACATAGGGTCAAGGCCGAGTGGGCCTATCCATGAGGTTGAGCAAGTGCTTGTGCTTGTAATTCTTGTATTATTACTTGTTAATATGTGATTGGGTGAGTTACTCATAGATCAAGTGTGTTTGCTGCGAATTGGGCAAGAAAACCTAGTACCAGGTCGTGGTTAAGTTTGTGGTGTGATTGGTTACGAGGACTGGTTGTTGGGGACATACATAGACAGATCTGGACACTACCGAGCATTAGGAGTAGTGTTTGGTGAGGACCAAGCAGTGATCAGGAGGTTGCTAGGCAGTCCTCGGGTGATTACTAGTATTGTGTATTGGTAACTAAGTGCACGTGATTGACCAAGCAGCGAGCAGTGTAACCGAGCAATGCAGTGCAAGGAAGGATTGGTAATCCTAGTTTTGGGTGATAGGTAATTGTGCTGCAAGACTGGTTGTGCTTGGGAATTGTTGATTGGTAGTGATTGGTTGTGTGCAGTTTTGTGTACCGAGTGTAGGAACTTGGCCGAGGTTGTTTGTTGGGTTTTTCTAGGGTTTTTGAGAATTGGGGAGATCGGGTAACCTCAATTGAGGTTGATGACCGAGACCTTAGTGGTGACTGATTAGGGTTTGCTTCTGAACCTAATTGGTGTTGTGTAACTTGTAGAAGGTTGGTCTGAGATGGACTTAGATGCTACATAGTGTCAAATTTTAGGCAAAAACTTTGACCCTAGAATTGACCTGTGTCAGAGCCTGGTTTTGTTTGATGGGCAGGCAGTGTTCGCTAAAAGATCACATGGATAAAAGGTTGGCAAATGCATTTCAGGAGAGAGTACAGGAGCTGGAATCACTGATAGAAGATTAGTCCAACCAACCCTCTTCATCAGGGGGAGCTTCCATATTGAAGAGACTGGAGAGTCTATCCCAGGAAGTGGTTCGGATAGGGAGAAAACTAGCTGACTTACCCGAGAGTAATGGAAGTGGTGGAGTAGTGGCTGGAGTTTCAGAGGGTTTTAGGGCTGAATTCAAGATAGTGTGTGCTAATTTGGTCCTAATAAAGTGGGCACTACTGAATCAGCCTTAGCAGGGTAATGCTTACCAAACAAATGAACTCCCAGGAAGGCTCAAGAAGTTTGAGGGAACCAATTTGGCTAAGGATCTGAAAAACTTTATCTAGGATATATAGGAGTATCTTTGAGTTGCCAAGATCCATAATCATAGGCAAGTTTTGATAACCAGTATGTTTCTAACTAGTGATGCCAAGTTATGGTGGAGGAGACATGCCGAGGATGATGAGAATTCGGGATGCTAAGATCGAGACTTGGGAGACTATGAGAGAACTTAGGGATCACTTCTTGTCAACCAATACCACATGGGTAACATGGAATGCTTTGAAGAAGCTTAGACAGACTGGAACCGTGTGAGAGTATGTTAATATGTTAAATAGTTCAACTCATGTCTTTTGGATATTAAAGACGCGACAGAAAATGATAAGTTCTAAAACTTCATGACTGGATTGCAACCTTGGGCACATATGGAGTTGAAACAGCAGAAGGCTCAGGATTTGTAGACAACTTTGATTACAACTGATGCCCCAGTAGACTTGAGGATTGCAATTGGCCATGGTGGTGATGGCCGAGCTTCCAAGGATAGCAAGGAGTCGGGTGAGGGTGACAAGAATTAGTCAACCAAGCTGGGAGTATAGAAGAAGAAGAGAGCTTTTCATAGGGCCGAGCAGGGCAAGTCCAAGGAGGGTGATGGAAGGCCAAGTTAGAGATGCTTTCTTTGCAATGGTCCTCATAGGGCCAAGGAGTGTCCAACCAAACCAAGGAGAATTTTGACTTAGATGGACCAGCTCAGACAGCTACCTTATAGGTGATTGGAGCTTTGAGAGTTGACCAACTTAAGCAAAGAGCTTTCAGGTTAATATATGTTCTGGTGACAATGAATGGAAGGAGGGTTTCAGCTTTGGTGGACACAGGGGCAACTTATGACTTCGGTACTATGAAGGTGTCAGATCAATTAGGGCTGAAATTGATGGCTAGTACCAGCAAGATCAAGGCAGTGAATTCACCGACAAAATAAAAATTCAGGGTTTAGTGAAAGAAGTATAGATTTGCTTAGGGGAGTTCAGTGGCAGGGATGACTTTATGGTTAATGAAATTGATGACTTTGAGCTAATTCTTGGTGGAAATTTCTTTGTGTTAGCTTGTGTAGGGGTGTTCTACACCTAGGAGGAGTAGTGGTTATGCATTGGGGCAATGCTTGCTTTGTACACAGACATAGCAAACCTGTCGGGGTAGGAGATCCTAAAACCAATGAGGGGCAGTTAGCAGTGTTGCAGCTGGCCATGAGCTGTGAGGAGGAGAGTTCTACTCATTTTGCCGCTATGGTATGGAGGTAGGAAGAGCTTTCCAATGACCTGAGTGACCAGCTGGGGCTGATTTCCATGAAGAGACTGGAAACTCTAACCGGCTGCACTTCTTCCTTTCAGCTAGGTGCAAGCTGCAGCAGCTTGGTGGAGATTGCAAAGGCCCCAACCTGGTTACCAGAGAGGGTACCGAGAGGAGCTTTGGTGCTGTATTGGGAGTGCCAGAGGAGTGTTGGGCTGTGACCGAGAACTGGAACATAAAGTACTAGGACTTAGTCGAGGTTTCCTAGTTGGACTAGGAATCCTAGCATGAGTACTAGGAAACCTAGCACGAGTAGGATTACTAATAGCGGCTGCCAATACTTGCTGTTTGGTGACTGAGAGACTCCTTGGATGACTTGACCTTGGTTAGGACTTCATGAAGAAGGTTTTGGACTATGCAAAGCATGTATTGGACATAGACATCAAGGAGGAGTAGGAGTTGGTGCCGAGAGGGAATCTTGGTGGAGCCGGGACCAAGCCCTAGCCCATATTGGACATCGGGTGCTAGGAGGGTTCTTCGGCCCAGGCTTGCTTTCACAAGTCTAGGGGCTCAACCAGGGGTCTTATATGCATCAATGAAGGTTCGAACAGGTTTCATCGAGTTGGAGAAGATGCTGAGTCGAGTTTGAGCCATGGTTGCATGAATCGGGATCGGAATCGGAATCGGTTTTCCAGGGAATCGGAATCGGAATCGGAATCGGTCTGAATCGGCCAAGAATCGGTTCAGTTGAATCGGTCCAAATCGGTCATATACAAAAATTTGCCAACTCATAATAGAAATACCTGAAATACATAATTATATAATTTCTCAACATAAATACACAAATTCAAGTATTTATACAACAATAATTTGCACATCACGATTTGCACATAGCACGTACTCGCACATCATAATTTACCGCACGCACAAAATTTCAATTTGGACATCACAATTCGCACATCATATTAATCAATTAGAACATCATAGATAACAATTTTTACATCACAATATTCAATTTCAATAAAAATCCAAATTTACCCAAATTTTCGGTCGGAAGCGCGGCGGAGGGCGGAGCTGAGGTCGGAATCGGGCGGCGGTGGCATGGTCGGACGGAGCTGAGGTCGGACGGCGGTGGCGTGGTCGGAAGGTCGGGCGGAGCGTCGGACGGCGGAATCACGGCGTAGGGCGGAACTGAGTTCGGAATCGGCGGAGCGTCGGACGGCGGTTGCGTGGTCGGAAGGTCGGGCAGAGCGTCGGACGGCGGAATCGCGGCAGAATCGCGGCGGAATCACGTAGCGGAGGGTGGAACTGAGTTTGGAATCGGCCGAGCGTCGGACGGCGGTTGCGTGGTCGGAAGGTCGGGCAGAGCGTCGGACGGCGGAATCGCGGCGGAATCGGGCGGAATCGCGGCGGAGGGCGGAACTCAGTTCCGAATCGGGCGGAGCGTCGGACGGCGGAAGCGCGGCGGAGGGCGGAGCTGAGGTCAGAATCGGGCAGGCGGTGGCGTGGTCGGACGGAGCTAAGGTCGGACGGCGGAAGCGCGGCGGAGGGCGGCGGAGCGAACGCGACGGCGGAAGCGGGGGAGAGGGGTTTGATTTTAGGTTTTTAAAATCTAAATTACCATTTTACCCATGCTTAAATAATTTAATAAAAATCATACCTAGGGTATTTTGGTAATTTCTTAAAAACCGATTCCGATTTAAATCGGCCGATTCCGATTCCGAGTTAAATCGGTCGGAATCGGCCGATTCCCGATTCGGGCCGACCGATTCGGCCCCGAAATCGGATCGGCGCGATGCCGATCCGATTTAAATCGGCCGATTCCGCATGGAATCGGCCGATTCGTGCAACCCGGGTTTGAGCCAGGTTGAAGCCAGGGTTAGTCGGGGGTCAAACCCTAGCCCTAAGTGAATCGGGTATTTGGGCTTGGAGTGTTTTGGCTTTGGCTTGTATTCCTGAGCCATGAGGCTTGACCAGGGAGGTTAGGAGCACCATGGGTGGCATGTCTCAGTTCTGGTTGATGTGGCGAGGAGTGGACAAGATTCAGACTTCTTTGCCATTTGGCGAGTGGAGATTTGCATCTATCGGATCTTTGGCTAAGTTATGAAGGCTGGATCCTTGGAGAATACACACAAAGGGAATATGAACATCTTTTTAAGGATTCGTGAGAGGTTTTCACAGAGAGAGGAATGTTGGATCAATGAAGAAAAATAAGGAAGGAGTTGCTATATCTAATCCGTTGGAGTCTGGGATTGAACTTAGGACTTCATCATTTTCTATGTTCTTGATTGAGGTACCTTAGAGCATACCCTAGTTATTGCATTTAATTCATGTTTGATTGAATTATATTGCATGTAATATGGTTGTTCTCATGGGGAGTTTGACCTAGAGGTTTGGTTAGGATTGGTTGTGAGTCGGTGATCCGGAAGTGCCTATTGTGATTGTAGTTACTTAGGGGCAAGGCCAAGTGGCGGCTGTCCACGAGGTTGAGCAAGTGCTTGAGAGGATTCACGTGCTTGTAATCCTTTTATTATTACTTGTTAATATGCGGTTAGATCTGGTGTGTTTTTTACAAATTGGGCAAGAAACCCCAGTACCAAGTGGTGTGACTGCTTATGAGGACTGGTTGCTGGGAAAGAGCAGGGATAGGTCTGGGCACTATCGAATACTAGGATTGGTGTTTCATGAGGACCGAGTAGTGACCAGGAAGTTTGTAGGCAATTCTTGGGTGATAACTGGTATAGGGTACTAGCAACTGAGAGCAGGTGATCGAACAGGGCAGCAAGCAGTGCGACTGAGCAGTGCAGTGCAGGCAGTGATGGGTAATCGTAGTTTTGGTTGATCGGTAATTGTGTTGTAGCACTGGTTGTGCTCGGGAGATGTTGATTGATAGTGACTAGTTGTGTGTAGTTTTGAGTAGAGTGTAGGAACTTCACCAAGGTTGTTTGCTAAGTATTGATAGGGCTTTCGAGCCACGAGCTAAGCATTACTATATGAAACTAAGTGTCTCATAAATTGATTTCCTATTAATTTTCAAGATTTTTAATAATTCCACAACAATAAATTTAATATATAAATGCTCAGAATAATCCAAGTCCCATGAACCGAACCAAAATCCCATTGCTATGCAAACAATCTCGAGAAAAGAATAGCCCAATAATAGAGTCCTCCAGCTGTTCCGACTCTACCCATCCTTCCATACTCATACCTACGGAGGCAATTCCGCATTAGTGATAAAAATATTAAGTCATATAATTAAATAAAACAAGTCTATAAACTCCCTATCATTATCAATAATAATGGCTGTTGTGACCATTTCAACATGTCCATTTATTAGCTGATGGTTCAGTCTACCATGCCCATTAGTTGGCTGATGGGTGAGTCCACCATGTCCATCTATTGCCTGATGGGTCAGTCCACAATGTCCGTTATCGGCTGGTGAGTCTAATCCGCCATGTCCATTATCAACTGGTGAGTCCAATCCGCCATGTCCGTTATCGGCTGGTGAGTCCAATCAACCATGTCCATTATCGGCTGGTGAGTCCAATCCACCATGTCCATTAGTTGGCTGATGGGTTAGTCCACCATGTCCATCTATTGGCTAATGGGTCAATCCACCATATCCTTAATTGGCTGGTGAGTCCAATCCGCCATGTCCAATTTATTAGGTGATAGGTCAGTCCATCATGTCCATTATTTGATTATGAAGAGCATAGTTCGTGTCGGACTGAGTCAATTCCTTAACTTCGGCTGCACTCGATGCATGATGGTCGAATCTAGGCTCAGGCTGACCAGGGCTGCCAAGGGAAAATACAACATTTTAAATAATTATACGGACATTACAACATTTTAAATATTGAAAATTTGGTGAAGGACCTGCAACTATAACAAATAATCCTAAAGTCTTCCCCTTTGTGTGTCAAATGTGCTCAAAACCTATCCAGAGGATGTTTTATTTAACAATAGAACTCTCCTTTATATAGAATAATATGTGTGGAATTCAAGAAATCATTATATTAAATTTTATTAATATGTGTGAAATTTAAGAAGTCATTACATTAAATTTTATATAAAAGAACGTAATCACTCATTACTGTATCATTTGTGTGATAATGAAAAGTAAAAAACTTACTATTAAGTGAATATGAATGGGTTATAAATGATATTGATTCTTAAAAATTAATTTAATTAAATATTATTTATGGTTCGTTTGAGATTTATAAAACCCTAAATAAAATAACCTAATTATTTTTTTCGGGGTTTTACAATCTCCCCAGCATAGGAATTTTCGTCCTCGAAAATATAATAAAGAAAAAAATTGGGGTTTTACAATCTCCCCAGCTTGGGAATTTTCGTCCTCGAAAATATAATAAGGAGAAAAATTGGGAATGTGCAATCTCTCTAGCTTGGGAATTTTCATCCTCGAAAATATAATAAGGAGAAAAATTGGTGTTTTACAATTTCTCCAGCTTGGAAATCTTCATCCTCGAAAATATAATAGGGTCATGAGTAAATTTTTTTTTTTAAGCATTGCCCCTTATGCATAGCTAAAGTGGGGCACACTGTCCCATGACACTGTTATCCATATTGCACAGGTAACCCATACCACCCATACTACATAGATGACACCTCTGATTGTAAAAGGCATCCCATATACGCTCATTGATTTAGGTGTCATGTGCACCTAGCATGACACACAAGTGGCACACCAATAATGACTTACCATACAAAACAATGAAAATAAATTTTATAAAAGAATGATAATTCTTATATAAAAGAAAATTTACCCATGAGACACTGAACTCTTAGACTTTCAACAAGGTAATGATTGATTTGCATGGTTTCGTGGGAAACACAGCTCTAATACCACCTGTAACAACCCGTCTGTTCCGAGCCACGAGCCAAGTCTTACTAAATGAAACAAAGTGTCTCATAAATTAATTTCCTCTTAATTTTCAAGATTTTTAATAATTCCACAACAATAAATTTAATATATAAATGCTCAGAATAATCCAAGTCCCATGAACCGAACCTAAATCCCACTGTCATGCAAACAATCCAAGTCCCATGTTATCGGCTGGTGAGTCCAATCCACCATGTCCGTTATCAGCTGGTGAGTCCAATTCACCATGTCCATTAGTTGGTTGATGGGTCAGTCCACCATGTCCATCTATTGGCTAATGGATCAGTCCACCATGACCGTAGTTGGCTGGCAAGTCCAATCCGCCATGTCTAATTTATTGGCTGATGGGTCAGTCCATCATGTCCATTACCGGCTAGCGAGTCCAATCCGCCATGCCGTTATCGGCTGGTGAGTCCAATCTGCCATGTCCGTAATTGGCTGGCGAGTCCAATCTGCCATGTCCAATTTATTGGCTGATGGGTCAGTCCATCATATCCATTATCGGCTGGCGAGTCCAATCTGCCATGTCCGTTATCGGCTGGTGAGTCCAATCCACTATGTCCGTTATCGGCTGGTGAGTCCAATCCACCATGTCCATTAGTTGGCTGATGGGTCAGTCCACCATGTCCATCTATTGGCTAATGGGTCAGTCCACCATGTCCGTAATTGACTGGCGAGTCCAATCCACCATATCCAATTTATTGGCTGATGGGTCAGTCCATCATGTCCATTACCGGCTGGCGAGTCCAATCCGCCATGTCTGTTATCGGCTGGTGAGTCCAATCCACCATGTCTGATATCGGCTGGTGAGTCCAATCCGCTATGTCCATAATTGGCTGGCGAGTCCAATCTGCCATGTCTAATTTATTGGCTGATGGGTCAGTCCATCATGTCTGTTATCGGCTGGCAAGTCCAATGACCATGTTCGTTATCGGCTAGTGAGTCCAATCGACCATGTATGTTATTGGTTGGTAAGTCCAATCCACCATGTTTGTTAGTTGGCTGATGGGTCAGTCCACTATGTCCATCTATTGGCTAATGGGTCCATCCACCATGTCCGTACTTGGTTGGCGAGTCCAATCCGCCATGTCCAATTTATTGGCTGATGGGTCAATCCATCATGTCCATTACCGGCTTGCGAGTCCAATCCGCCATGTCCATTATCGGCTTGCAAGTCCAATCCACCATGTCCATAATTGGCTAGCGAGTCCAATCTGCCATATCTAATTTATTTGCTGATGAGTCAGTCCATCATGTCCATTATCGGCTAGCAAGTCCAATCCGCTATGTCCGGTATCGGCTGGTGAGTCCAATCCACCATGTCCTTTATCGGCTGGTGAGTCCAATCCACCATGTCCATTAGTTGGCTGATGGGTCAGTCCACCATGTCCGTCTATTGGCTAATGGGTTAGTCCACCATGTCCGTAATTGG
This sequence comes from Piper betle, assembly GCA_033002965.1. Classification (NCBI taxonomy): domain Eukaryota; kingdom Viridiplantae; phylum Streptophyta; class Magnoliopsida; order Piperales; family Piperaceae; genus Piper; species Piper betle. Next base: position 58,071 of record JAURVB010001798.1, on the reverse strand, counting down.
CTGGCGAGTCCAATCTGCCATGTTCAATTTATTGGCTGATGGGTCAGTCCATCATGTCCATTACCGGCTGGCGAGTCCAATCTGCCATGTCCGTTATCGGCTGGTGAGTCCAATCCACCATGTCCATAATTGGCTGGCGAGTCTAATCCACCATATCCGTAATTGGCTGATGGGTCAGTCCATCATGTCTGTTATCGGTTGGCGAGTCCAATCCACCATGTCCATTATCGGCTGATGGATCAGTCCATCATGTCCGTTATCGGCTGGTGGGTCAGTCCATCATGTCCGTTATCGGCTGGTGGGTCCAATCCGCCATGTCCGTTATCAGCTGATGGGTCCAATCCGCCATGTCTGTTATTGGCTAATGGGTCCAATGCGCCATGTCCGTCATCGGCTGATGGGTCCAATCCGTCATGTCTGTTATCGGCCGATGGGTCCAATCCGCCATGTTCGTTATCGGCTGATGGGTCAGTCTGCCATGTCCGTAATTGGCTAATGGGTCAGTCCACCATGTCTAATTTATTGGTTGATGGGTCAGTCCATCATATCCATTATTTGATTATGAAAGGCGTAGCCCGTGCCGGACTGAGTCATATCCTTGACCTCGGTTGCATTTGGTGTATGGTGGTCGAATATGGGCTCACGCTGACCAAGGCTGCCACAAGGGAAAATACAACATTTTAAATAATTATACAAACAATACAACATTTTAAATAATTATACAGACAATACAATATTTTAAATAATTATATGGACAATACAACATTTTAAATAATTATACAAACCTAAAAATTTGGTGAAGAACCCGCAACTGTAACAAATATTCCTAAAGTCTTTCCCTTTGTGTGTCAAATGTGCTCACAACCTATCGAGAGGATGTTTTATTTAACAATAGAACTCTCCTCTATATAGAATAATATGTGTGGAATTTAAGAAGTCATTATGTTAAATTTTATTAATATGTGTGGAATTTAAGAAGTCATTACATTAAATTTTATAGAAAAAACGTAATTACTCATTACTATATCATTTGTGTGATAATGAAAAGTAAAAAACTGACTATTAAGTGAATACGAATGGGTTATAAATGATATTGATTCTTAAGAATTTATTTAATTAAATATTATTTATGGTTCGTTTAAGATTTATAAAACCCTAAATAAAATAACCTAATTATTTTTTTCTGAGGTTTTACATCAATTGAGGTTGATGACCGAGACCTTAGCGGTGACTGATTGGGGTTTGCTTCTGAACATGATTGGTGTTGTCTAACTTGTAGAAGGCTAGACTGAGTGGGACTTAGGTGCTACATAAAGTCAGATTTTAGGCAAAGAATTTGACCCTAGAATTGACCCGGTGACACCTATGCTCATGTTTCCTCGAAGGGAGAATTAGACATTAGAAATCTGATCCCCTAATGGGTAAAGCTTCTAGGGTTGTTCATTTGAAAGTGAGAGTTTTTTACTTGTTGATAACGTGTAATTTGTTCTTGCCATGAATAATATAATTGCAAAGGTTAACGGTGATATCAGAGTTTACAACAACTATTTCTTTGTGGTGATTTTATTTTATGATGTTAGCTATAGTCAGTCCATGGCAAAGGTGTTAGAAGTGTTGTAAACTATATATTAACAGCTTCATTGCAAATATTGATGATGATGAAATTTGTTCCTTAGTTAATCAATTCCTTGGAGTTATCCTCAATGGTTAGGATGAAGAGCTCTTCTTAGGTCCATTAGGACTTTCCTTTGCTTGTTTCACATGATTTGATTTATATTGTAGAATGTATTTAGTGACATTTTATTAGATCCCACTACCTATGGGGTCATTTAATTGATCTTCTTGATTAATAAAACCCAAAGGATAAGATTCATTGATGAGATTTCGAAAGATATAAGATCCTGTTCAAAGTCGCACTTAGCGCTATATGAAATGTCCATGCCTAGAACTTCTACATGTATTATGTTTTTGGATTTTAACTTAGACACGAGATAGATTGGATGAGTGACTTCACCAAGGAGCCCGGTTAGTACGTACTTGTGGTCTTTGTGATGATCTTATATACATGATGTCATATTACTACCTGGTAACAGTGTATATTTATTAGTATTTTGGCCTGTATATGTAATATACCCCATCTCCCAAAAGTTAAGTTAGCCCCACATCCCATACCTACTGAGGGAAGATCCAATATATTAGTTAGGATGCACTTAGGATCTTTAACTTGATAAATCACTTTTGAAAAGATGCCTAAACCTATCAATTTGCATTAATTGGGTCATAACAGAATGCCTCCGTCGATTATATCTAGACCGTGTAGTGCTGCAATGATTATCAGCTATGCTCTATTGGCCATATTAGCCGCTTGTCACCGTTGGCTAGTATCTGGTCCATCTATATGGATTATCAATGATTACGATTAAACCCTATTGACCACTTGTTTATGATCAAGGAGTTGCTATTTCTTTTGGTCCCTTGTACATAACTATTTTATCCATTTGCGAGTATTGAGATTTTCCCTACTAGTTTTTTACGACTCAATGACACCCGTTGTTGACACGTTTTCTTATATTGTGTAGGTGAGCAGGCTTGACATTGACCAGTATACCTGTGCACATCACGAGGACACTGGTGGATGTTGGATTGACGTTTTGTGCTATGGGTTTTGGCGTGTTGTGCTGTATCCCTTGGGAACTTTGTTTATCTACTGAATATGTATTTGGCTTACTTGTATTGATGTCTTGAGACTATGGATTATGTTGTGATAATGCGGTCATGTGGCTTTGAGACTTGTCTTGAAACCGAAGGTGGCTTGTGCCGTGTGATAAGATACTGTGATAGTTTGCGAGTTTTGGTATACCTAACTGTATTTCTTTTGTTTTACAGACGGAATACTCTAGGTCATGCATGTCTTACTAATTTTGCACTGGGTTCTCCTAGCCCTAAAGTCTTGGAACTAAATTTAAATAAATATCCAAGTAAGAGAAACCATGCGACTTGTAGGTACACACAGAGCAATGGAGGAACATGGATTGGAGGAGCTTATATGATTGTTGTAATATAGGAGAAGGGCCCATGTAAAGACTAGACAAGCCCACAACTTGAAGAATGTGAAATCTATGTTAAATATGATGTGAATGATCTGGAAATGTGACGTAATGCCTTGGAAAATGTTCTAAGAATGACAATTGATATTATGATATGTTTTGGAGATGCTCCATGACTGAATGATAATTTTATAGGTTGTGTAATTTTTCCATTATCCAATTCACGGGGGAAACTCTGTTGGATTTTCTCCAAAACATAGTCTTCTTTGTAAATTTAACTCATCTAAGATGTTCTATTTGCATAAGCCAAGCTCTAGGTGTCTTGCATGTATTGTGGTGTTGCTTGCGCATTAGATTTCCTCGGGTTCCGTCTTTGATGCCTTGAGTAGTTAGGTACATCTTGTGTTAGCTCTCTATTTTAGTTGGTTATAAATTAGTATCCCAAAATTTATCAGTTTGATTCGATTGGGTTTGCGGGCCGAATCTAAGGGTTACAAATGTAGAAATTTCAAAGGTATGACAACAACTATTCTTATCTTAGATGTCTTCCGGCTATAAATAGAACCTTTAAAAGTGCATTTTTAGCATGTCTTATTTGCAAACATTGGGATCTGTGTTTTCATCAAAAAGGTTTGTAGACTCCTATTTTTTTCACTTTCACTTTCTAAAGGTGGTTGTTAAAAGACACTGATAAGTGTGCCATTGATCTTGCGAGGCTTAGCTCAAGGTGTTGGACTATTATAGTAAACTCCTTTGGTGTTAGGAATGTATGAGGAGCATCTTTGGCCTTAGGAAAGGTGGAAGGGTGCTTGCTTGTATTGCCTCCAAGGTGTTAGAGATAGCTAGCTACATGGCTCTTGGTGAGCATTGGAAGAGGGGTTGTTGGTGCTTCTATTGGTGTAAACTCCTATATGGTGTTAGAAGTAGAAAAAGCATCCACTAGTGGATAAATAGCCTTATGTTACAGCAATTTTGTCACAATATTATATTTGTGACAAATTTATCATAGTCTTGGCACGATAGATTTATTTTAAAATCTCAGTCATAGAGGCCGGGTAGATGTCTATAAAATATTTGTCAGAACTATTTGTCATGGGAATTCTATATCAAAAATTTATCATTGTCATCTAGTGGTAATATTTGTAAAACATAAGATTTTTTTGTTTTGAAAAAATATTGCACATGACTAACATGCAGTTTTAGGACTCTAGTTAGGACAGTTTTGACCTATAGAGTCACTTTTAGGACTCTAGTTAGTTTCGATCTTGGACAGTTTCGACCCAAGCTTTCTATCCATATGTAAAATGCATATACCATAGGTGGGTCCCACTAGACCACGAGTTGTTAGGCATTCAGATCATGCCACGTGGCAAGATTTGAGCCATCCATGTTAGCCTTAGCATTCTCATTTTGATTTTAAGAGGCTTTCCCTTGATTTTGGATGTTTTCACTTAAGCATTGCCACCACATCAGCTCGCCGCCGACGAGTCTCCGCCTCGCCCCTGGCCACCGGACCGGCACCCCCATGACCGCCTTGTGGCCGGCTATCACTTCGTACCTACAATCACCACTGGTGCTGCCGCAGTCACCCTCGGCAATAGCATTTTTGCCATCGGCAACAACATTTTTGCTGTGGATTTCCAGTGCCGACAACTGTCCTTCGGCTAATCCGACCACCTACACAGCTTCATCATGGAGAGATCTTCATTTTTAGACCACCCACGGCCACTGCCACGGTCGCGATCGCTGTTGGCGATGCTGTCACACCCGTCGGTGAAGCTGCATCTTTCAGACAGTGTTTCGTCCAGCTGACAGCCAAACCTTGTCGGTCGTCACTGCCATCATGTTCCCCGTCCTCCCCTTATCGATCCTGACTGGTGGCGACCTCAATCGTGGTGCCGTCGACGTTTTCGGCAACGGGCGGTTCGACCCGTTTGCATGTGACCGTGCTTGCCATCCGTGTTTGCGTCTGCCTAGCCATGTCGAGTCCGTCAGTCTGAGCCCATGTCTGTATCCATCAGTCCAGTTTATGTCTGCCTATTCAACCCAGCCCAGTTTTCCAGTTAAACCAGACCAAGTTGGTTCAACTAGGTTAGGTTTGGTTCAACTCGGTTCAGTCCAATTGAGCCCATTTTTGTCCATTCTTGCATCGTTTTCAGTAATTTGAGAAGCTTTATGTGAGTGGTGATGCATATTCACATGATTTAATATGGTTGGATGTTATGATTATTTTTCTTTATTTATTGTTTTATTTATTTATTCATTTATTCATTGTTATTTATTTATTTTTATTTATATGTTTATCATATATGATGAATGTTTACATGATTATTTGTTATTATTAATATTATATTTACTTATGAATATTAGTCTTATTATGTTTACTAAATTGTATATATACATTTATTTATTTTTTCATTATGTGTATGTTATTATTTGTTTGTATTTAATTATGTATTCTTGTATTGTATGACTATGATATTATTAATATTCATGATTAATGAGTATTAACTATTTATTTATTTATTGAATTATTATTTATTTATATGTTTACTAACACAAGTATATGTTGATATTTACTTGTGTTTAGCCATATATTTATATAGTATAATTATATTATTATTTTATGATTAGAGTATTGTTCATGTTTATATATTTATTATTTATCTAATTATCAATGAGTGCATTTTCTTGTTTATTTATTTATTTATTATTTATTATTATCATGTCTCAATTTTTGTGCCACATGTTTAGTTATAGGTTTGTTAGCACGATTTTCTTTATTACGATGTATTGATGATATAAGCAGACATCACGAGCATGAGGGTATGAGCAGTATGGAGATATGTACAGACCGCACTAGTACTTCCTTAAAACCCTGAGGTAGTGCGGTGCATGAGGGTATTGCGTAACATAACACATTTTCAAAATTTTTGTCACTAACTTCATTGTTCCTTTTCAAAATATGGAAGATGTGAGGGCGTAAGTGTTGTATGTATGAATATGAATATAAACCGTGCATGCGAGACGGTGCGTGCTTAAAGATGTTTACTTACCGCCCAGTGTGAGGGAATCTTGAAGTTTCATAAGTTTTCGTAGGTAATAGAGTACCCATTTGCTAGATTGTATTATTTATTTTTTGGACTAATAACACTCATACTGATGTTTTTCATTTTATATATGTAGGTCTTGCAAATCCTGATTCAACTTTGGTGCGAGGAAAAATAAACGCTACATACACTTGAGCTCATCAAAATTATTTCTTTCTTTTATTTATATTTGATGTGTTTTGACGCATATTTAATAATGTCTTCAATTCTCATGTCACCAAACGGGTTGTTTTAATCTATTTTATCAATTGAGTCTTATCGACTAAGAACTTTAAACATGACTCGACTCGATCGTAACATATTTTATTTAGTTTTGAGGTGTACCGAAATCTAGGTGTTACAATTATTTACCCTGGGAAACTTGTGTCAATTTTTTGACAAGGTAATCCTTTGGCAACATGCATGTCAAAATTTTTTGTAACCCATGACAATTATCTATAACAAGTACTTTGACATAGTCTATTGTGATAAAAATAGTTAGATGCAGAGGTTAATGATACAAATCTAACTCTGCGACAAAAATCGTAACAAATTAGTATTTGTCACGGGGTATTGGGTTTTCGTCACCGCAAATTGTGATGACAATTGCCCATTGTTTTGCTCGTGTTTCTTAACTCAAGGAGGAGCATTGTAAGTGAATCTTGACTTGTGAGGTGTACAAGTTTGTGCTGAAGTGATGCAAGTGAAGACCTTGTTGGTTCTATGGTTTTGATTAAGTCATATAAATTTCCTCAAAGTCATATCTACTCAGAAGATTAAAAATTATATCAAGTGGTAAAAAAATCAAGAAATAGAGAAGAGCTTTGGTTTCAACCATCAGAAGTACAATCATAATCATGATAAAAATCCAAACATGTTCAAAAGCACAATCAAAGTGACGATAGGAATCCGATCGATAAGAGACATTCTTTATTTTACCATTGTTTCACTACTAGCTTGAAGTTTTCTTCCTCCTCTCCCTCCAAAACATTGTCTAAGGAGTGCGAAGCTTATTTCCTGTAAAAATAGGCTTGGAACATGTGAAGAAATGATCAAGAGTGGCTTCGTAACTTTCTATATTATTTTACTCTTGTAATTGACAATTTTCATTCACATTGTAGTTGTTTAAGTAAGTGTGCTTGAAGTGTGTTGGCTTCCTTAGGATGCTTGTTGCTGTAAGTGGAGTCCCCTCTCCAACATTAGAAGGAAGAAGCTTGTGCTTGTAAGTAGAGTCCCCTCTCCAAGGTCAAAATGAAGAAGTGTACTCTGAAGGTAGCTAGTGAAGTCCTATTCTTTCTTGGATAGAAAGAATAGAAGAGTGTAGTAGATCCACAAAGCACTTAAAAATTGTGTGTTCTGCTTTGCTTAATTACTATTTTTTATCATTCCTTATTCCAATACCTTCAGTTTGATATATTCGCCTTGGGTTTTAGAGTTAGGAATTGGATTAAGAATACTAATTCAAGTTTAGTTTGAAATAATCGCTTTGCTTGAATTAAGTTCTTGTTTCAATTCGAAGGAATTGTTTAACACGAGGAATTTGGCTTGATGTGTTTGCCTCATTCCACTTGTGAATTACTTCTAGATTTTTTACTCTAAAGTTATTTATCCATGATTATTCGATCATATAAAGTCTATATTAGTGTTTCTTCTAATAATTCATTATTTTGAAGGAGCATCTAGATTTTACATTTGGTATTAAGCCGGGTATTCATGGATAATAGCACAGAACCTCCGGAGGGACAGTCTACAACTAGACCTCCTCTTTTCATTGAGTCTAATTATAATTTTTGGAAAGTAGAGAGAGAATCATTTTATTTTTTATCGAGTTTGATATATGGAAAAGGATTGAAGATGGTTATGAAATACCCCCTACTCCTTGTTCTATTTGGACCGAGAAAGAGAAAGAGGAATTTACTACTAATGTTAAAGTTATGATGCTCTATTTTGTGGTTTAAGTAAAAGTACAATAGAGTGTCTTTATGTCAATCCACTTAAGACATATGATTGTTATTAGAAGTAAGTCATAAGGTTACTAATCAGGTGAAAGAGTCTAAAATTAGTAATCTTACTCATAAATATAAGCTCTTTAAATTGAAGTTGGATAAGTCAATTTCAACTATGTATAATTGGTTCAATGAAATAATAGTTGGTCTTGCAGGTTTAGGCAAGAAAATGTCTATAGTTGAACTTAATCGCAAATTATTGCAAGCTCTTCCAAAGGAATGGAGACCTAAGGTAACAACTATTGAAGAAGCCAAAGAAATAATAGTTGGTCTTGCAGGTTTAGGCAAGAAAATGTCTATAGTTGAACTTAATCGCAAATTATTGCAAGCTCTTCTAAAGGAATGGAGACCTAAGGTAACAACTATGTATAATTGGTTCAATGAAATAATAGTTGGTCTTGCAGGTTTAGGCAAGAAAATGTCTATAGTTGAACTTAAATGCAAATTATTGCAAGCTTTTCCAAAGGAATGGAGACCTAAGGTAACAACTATTGAAGAAGTCAAAGAAATAATAGCTGGCCTTGCAGGTTTAGGCAAGAAAATGTCTACAGTTGAAATCAATCGCAAATTATTGCAAGCTCTTCCAAAGGAATGGAGACCTAAGGTAACAACTATGTATAATTGGTTCAATGAAATAATAGTCGGTCTTGTAGGTTTAGGCAAGAAAATGTCTATAGTTGAACTTAAATGTAAATTATTGCAAGCTCTTACAAAGGAATGGTGAGCTAAGGTAACAACTATTGAAGAAGCCAAAGACTTGAAAAAGTTGAGTCTTGAGGAGTTACTTAAAAATCACTTATCATCCATGAACAATGTAACGACCCGGCCCAAAGTGCAACATAATGGGCCTAAGTCATTTCTTTAAAATGGGTACCCCAGAAGTTAAAGATCTATAGTCCATTCTCACTCATAAACAGGATCTTCTCCCAGTAGGTATTAGATGTGGGACTAAGTTGAGGGATCTCACATTCCACCCACCTTAGGGAATTTTGTCCTCGAAATGCCTATTCTTGGCCCGTTGCTAGCCCCAACCCACGACCTTCTGGCCCGTGACCGGCAGCCTAGCCAACGTTTCTAATCCAGCCCACCATCTAACACGGAACCAGGTCGGCTCTGATACCATTTGTAACGACCCAGCCTAAAGTGTAACGTAATGGGCTAGTCATTTCTTTAAAATGGGTACCCCAGAAGTTAAAGATCTCTAGTCCATTCCCACTTATAAACAGGATCTTCTCCCAATAGGTATTAGATGTGGGACTAAGTTGAGGGATCTCACAATCCACCCACCTTAGGGAATTTCGTCCCCGAAATGCCTATTCTTGGCCCGTTGCTAGCCCCAGCCCACGACCTTTTTGGCCCATGACCGGCAGCCTAGCCAACGTCCCTAGTCCATCCCACCATCTAACACGGAACCAGGTCGGCTCTGATACCATTTGTAACGACCCGGCCCAAAGTGCAACGTAATGGGCCTAAGTCATTTCTTTAAAATGGGTACCCCAGAAGTTAAAGATCTATAGTCCATTCCCACTCATAAACAGGATCTTCTCCCAGTAGGTATTAGATGTGGGACTAAGTTGAGGGATCTCACAATCCACCCACCTTAGGGAATTTTGTCCCCGAAATGCCTATTCTTGGCCCGTTGCTAGCCCCAACCCACGACCTTCTGGCCCGTGACCGGCAGCCTAGCCAACGCTTCTAATCCAGCCCACCATCTAACACGGAACCAGGTCGGCTCGATACCATTTGTAACGACTCAGCCTAGTGTAACGTAATGGCTAAGTCATTTCTTTAAATGGGCACCCCGAAAGTTAAAGATCTCTAGTCCATTCCCACTTATAAACAGGATCTTCTCCCAATAGGTATTAGATGTGGGACTAAGTTGAGGGATCTCACAATACCCATTTTAAAGAAATGACTTAGCCCATTACGTTACACTTTAGGCTGGGTCGTTAAAAATGGTATCAGAGCCGACCTGGTTCCGTGTTAGATGGTGGGCTGGATTAGAAACGTTGGCTCGGCTACTGGTCACGGGCCAGTAAAGGTCGTGGGCTGGGGCTAGCAACGGGCCAAGAATAGGCATTTCGGGGACGAAATTCTAAGGCTTAGTCCCACGTCTAATACCTACTGGAATAGAACTTTAACTTTCGGGGTACCCATTTTAAAGAAATGACTTAGGCCCATTATGTTGCACTTTGGGCTGGGTCGTTACAAACAAACTCTCCAAGATAACAAGGAGGAAAAGAGTCATCTAAAAAGAAGACGGACCTAGCTGTCAAGCTAATGTTAGAGGACTACGATGTAAGTGATGATGAAGATGTTGCTTTACTAACTCGTAAGTTTAAACATTTTTTTGCAGCAAAGGAGATTTCAAAAGATGGAAAACAAAGTAGTTAAAAGAAAGGAAGTCAAGGAGGACTACAACAAGGAGACAAAGAAAGATATTAAGAAGAATAAAATCAAGAGCTATAGATATAATGGATATGACCACATGCAAAATGAATGTCCAAACAAGAAGGATGGCAACGGAAATAAAGTTTTTCAAGCCTCCATGAGTGATGATGAGTCTATAAGCGATGACGTAGACATGACTCAATATTGCTTCATGGCAATTGATGACATAGAAGGTGATTTTTAATGTGCTTTTCATGAATTATATAATGACTCTCTTTTGACTATTAGGAAGAATAAGGAGCTCAAAAAGATAGTCAAATCTCTCCAAAAGGAAAAAGATAAACTTACTTGGGAGAATAGCTTTCTATCAAGTCAAAATGTGAACTTGAAGAAGGAAAATCAAGTTCTTCATAAGAACTTGATGAATGAGAAAAAGATAGTCAACAACTTTATTGGAGGAACAAGTAAGCTCAACAATATGCTATTCTTCCAACAAAATCTATCATGTAAACTTGGGCATGGGGGTAAAAATCATAAAGGGAAATTCAATGAACATTTATGCTTTGTTAAAGCTTCTTATCAAACAAGTTCTTATTGTGGACAACAAGATCATATTAACCCTTTTTGTAGAGTAAGAAAAACTGTACATAAAGGAAAATATAGGTGGATGGCTAAAGTCAAAGTTTTATTGACTTTAGAATAACCTATCAAGAATTCCACTTTGTGGATTCTTGATAGTAGATGTTCAAAACATATAACAAGAGACTCCATAATGTTTTCAATCTTTTCTTCTTATCATGGAGGTTTGGTTATTTTTGGAGATAATAGGAAAGATAAGATTGTAACGACCTGCCCGTTCCAGGCCACGAGCCAAGTGTTACTATACGAAACTAAGTGTCTCATAAATTACTTTCTATTAATTGTCAATATTTTATAAACTATGACATAAAATATAATATAATAAATGCTCAGAATAATTTAAGCCCCATAAACCGAACCAAAATCCCACTGCTATGCAAACAATCTAGAACTATAATAACAAATAAGAAAATTCAAAAGTTAAATAATAGTGTCCTCCACTTGTCCTGACTCTACCCATCCTTCCATGGTCACACCTGCACAGGCAATTCCACGTTAGTGGTAAAAATACTAAGTCATATAATTACAAGAAACAAGTTAATATATTCCACAACATCTGGATTTGAATCTTTTAATAATTATGAGCCTATGCCGAGCTCTTATTATGCCGGGAGGGGCGGCCACCCCATCCAGCTACAATCCTATATATGTTCACACATGCTACGTGGCCCTTGGCCTATAGTTACCAATATTTGCCATTGACTCACCCTCTTGGTATCACAGTTGCATAATGAGTCGTCTTGAGCCATTGCGCCTTATCACCCCTTTTGGCATGGAGGCAGGTATTTAATCTTTTGAGAATTTTAAGGATGCTGCCTAGTGTTGAACTGAGTCAATTCTTTGACCTCGGTTGTGCTCGGTGCATGGTAATTAAATGTAAGCTCAGGCCAACCAAGACTCCTAAATAAGATTATATATAACATTTTGAATAATTATACGGACTTAGAATTGTGATGAGGCACCTGCAACTTTGAAACATGGTCTTAATATGAATAAAACTTCTCGAAAAGCTTCCCTTTGTGTGCCAAATATTCTCACAAACAATCAACTTAATGTTTTATTTATCATTAACAAAATTCTCCTTTATGTAGAAGAATATATGTGGAATCCAAGAAGTTAGTACACTAAATTTTATAAAAAAGAATGTAATCATTCATAATTATATTATTTGCATGATAACGAAAAGTGAAAAAATTGATTGTTGAATTAATATGAATGGTCTCAATCCAAAAAATTTAATAAATAAAACTTATTTAAAACCATTGTACCGGTACTCTAAATGTTAAAATTGATGATTTATGATATTGATTTTTAAGAATAAATTAAATTAAATATTATTTATGGTTCGTTATAAAATTTACAAAACCCTAAATAAAATAACCTAATTATTATTTTCGGGGTTTTACAAAGATCATGGGAAAAGGTAAAATTGGCAAGACGCCATCTATAAATAATGTTATTTAGTTGATGGCTTGAAACACATCTTGCTTAGCATAATTCAATCATGTGATTCCAACAAAAGAGTTGTGTTTGAACCATCATAATGTTTCATCCGAAGAAAAAATAATGTTTATGTAGTTAGTACTAATGATTTGAGTGAATGCAATTGAGATTGCCTTGTAGCCTTGGAAGATTCAACTAACTTTTGGCATAGAAAGCTTGGTCATTTGAACTTGAAGTTACTAAAGTATCTACAATCAATTGAGTTGGTCAAAAGGTTGCTAAAAATTTATGACAAATCCAAGAACAAGTGAGAACCATACCTTAAAGGAAAGCAAGTCAAGAGCTCAAACAAACTCATCAACAAAGTCACAATAACTAGATGTTAGAACTTTTGCATTTGGGGTTGTTAGAACCCATGCAAACATCAAACTTGAGTAGTAAAAATTATATACTTGTTGAAAACACAAGAATTAAAACATCAATTTTCAGCTCGAAAGATGCCCCAACAAAATGGAGTTGTTGAAAGAAAAAACTGATCTCTAGTAGAGATGGGAAGAACTCTACTTAAGAACCAAAACTTACCTTACAAGTTTTGGGCTGAAGCAATAAACATGACATGTCATATATGCAATAGATGTTTCGTAAGACCTCTCATTGGTAAAACTTTCTATGAGCTTTGCTATGATAAAATCCCTTTCACTTCTTATTTCAAAATTTTTGGATCAAAATGTTTTATTTAAACACAAAGGATCGACTCCATCAATTTGATTCTAAATCAAATGAGGATGTCTTTTTGGGTTAGTCGTATAATAGCTCCACATATAGAGTTTATAACATTATTACAAATGTTGTTGAAGAAACAACAAATGTTGTCTTTCATGAAAATAACTCTATGGAAGTTGATGTTGAGTATGATGAGATCTTGATGAACTCAAAATTATGGTTCCTTCTACTTTAAGCATTGAAATTAAGAAGACATTAACATTTCCAAAAGATCATCTATAAAATTTAATTAGTGGAACTCAATCCCAAGGTGTCATGACTCGATCTATGATACTTAATGAAAATTCACATTCTCCTTTCTTATCTCAAATTGAACCAAAGAATTCCAAAGAAGCTGAGAAAGATGAAGCATGGATGATTGCTATGCAAGAATATATTCATCAATTTAAAAGAAATAAAGCGTGGACACTTGTACCTCGTCCAAAAGATCGTCCTATTATTGGAACAAAATTGATCTTTAATAACAAACTAGATGAGCAAGTTATCATAATAAAAAATAAGGAAAGACTTGTGGCTCAAAGTTATACTCAAAAGGAAGGAATTGATTGTGACAAAAATTTTGTCCCAGTTGCTAGACTTCACTTCATAAGAATTTTATTGGCATACGCATGTTATAATGACTTTGTTTTGCAGCAAATAAATGTTAAAAGTGTATTCTGAAATGAAGATATTGAAGAACAACTCCATATCAAGCAACCACAAGGGTTTGGACGATGTTCAAAACCATGATCATGTGTTTAAATTAATGAAAGCTCTCTACTGCCTCAAACAAACACTTAGAGCTTGGTATGGAAGGTTAAGTAATTTTATACTTTCAAATATATTTACAGGAGGTAAAGTAGACACCACCTTATTTACAAAAGAAGCTCAAAACAATATCTTAATTGTGCAAATATATGTTGATGATATAATATTCGGTTCAAAGAATGCTAGAACTGTCATGAGTTTGCACAATTAATAAGTAACGATTTTGAAATGAGTATGATGAGAGACTTGAAATTTTTTTTTGGACTTCAAATAAAACAATTTCAAGAATGAATTTTTGAATGTCAATCTAAATATACACTAGAACTTGTTGACAAGTTTAGTCTTTCATTTTCTAAAGCTATAAAAGTGACAATGAGTCGATCGTGTAAGTTAGACAAAGACGAAGATGGCAAGTTGGTTGATCGAAAGCTTTATGAGAGCATGGTAGGGAGTTTATTATATCTAATTTCTAGTAGACCTGATATAATGCTTAGTGTGTGCTTATGTGCTAGAGATCAATCTAATCCTAAAGAATCTCACTTGTTTGCCGTCAAAAAATAATTAAAGACATAAAACATAAAAGAGATTTTGGGTTATGGAATCATAAACAATCACATTTTGATTTATATGCTACCGATGCCAATTTTGTAGGATCTATTTGTGATAGCACAAGCACAAGTGGTGCATGCTATTTTTTAGAAATTTGTTTAGTGTCTTGATAATGTAATAAACAAAATTCAATAGCTCTTTCAATCTCCAAAGCCAAGTATATTTCCGTTGGCATGGGATGTGCACAAATTCTTTGGATGCAACACACACAAGACTATGGATTAACTCTTTCTAAAACTCCTTTATATTGTGATAATGCTAATGCAATAAGTATTTCAAAAATCAGGTTTCACACTCCTGAATCAAACACGTTGAGGTTTGATATAATTTTATTTGAGAACATGTCCAAAATAGTGATGTTCACATATAATACAATTCAACCAATCGTCAACTAAGTGATATTTTTATAAAGCCTTCGGGAGAGGAGCCTTTTATTGCCCTTAGAAATGAATTGGGTCTTCTCCCAAACCCTTTTACTTGATTTAATCATGTTTTAAGTTTTGACATTTTCACTTTGTTTTTAGGGTTTTTAATTGATTTTTATTATCATTTTCTTTTTATGCTTTTGTATGGAAAACAGCCACTTTCAATACAAACATCAATTAATGGTGTTTTATATTAATCAAGTGACCAAGAATCGTGTTTTTAATGAATGTCTTAAATTAAATCGATGGGAAGAACGATTGGTTTCCGAATGACACTTCGATCGTTGTGCACACTTTGAAACACCATGATCGGAAATAAGTTTGGTTTCTGATCATTGACTTTAGAAATCTCTTCAGAAACTGAACAACGTGCAAAAAACCTGTATTTTTCCAATCAACGACTCTTTTACCCATTTATGATCATCTCTCTAACCTCCAATTGTTGCTTTTCTTCCGTTTAATCCTCTAATCATCCTTGGTATGCATGATTTTCACTCCTATTGTGGTTATTAAGCTATAATCTATCATCTCCTCCCTTCTACTCTATTTTGTTTATATTTTTGTGCATAGGTTATATGATTTCTATTATTTGCTTGTACATTCTTGGTTGAATGATTTACTTACTATGCTAAGCATATTTTATTTCTAATTGAATGCATTTTTTAAACTTTTCTTTTGTGTAAAAATATAATGGGTATATGCAATTTTTGCTTGTTTTTTAAGAAGAAGCAAATGCTCTATCATAGTTTCATAACATATATTGTGTATACACGAGTTCCCACATACTCCTAGTAATTAAGTCTATAGCCTTAAGCTTCTTTTAGGTATGATTTTTGAACTTGGGTAACTTGGTTCTATGAGCTATGTTTATTCTTTCTAATAATTGTCACTTTGTAGTTATGTTTATTAGATGGCATCCTCATCCTCTCGAATCAAGGCCCGAGCAGCATCCTCTTCTGAAGCCGGTGGGGATCTCCTCACAAAGAAAATATTAGAAAAAGAGGATTTTGACAAGAAGTAACCTGTTTGTGAGGTGATGGTTGACTTTGAAGAACTGATTGAGCTTATCCCGACATTATGGCAATGTTCGAAGTACAAGAGGGGATATCATCCATGTCCACTTAACTTGAAGCCGTGAGCCTATATGTTTTGAGGGAAGTTTACAACATGGACCGGATAAACAATTTTCACATTGCCTCCAAAGTATGGACTTCTAAGTTCATGTTAAAATCCTCTCAAATTGCCAAGTTTTTACAAGTCATGGAGGATGGTAAAGATAAATATTTCAACAACATTCAAGGGGAACAATTCTTTGTACTTGTACCTAGAGAAGACGTGGAAGGTGTGGTGTGTCAACCGGGCATCTCTTACAAGAATCCAATGCATGCCAACAACCTTTCTCCAATGGCTTATGTTAGTGGCAAATTATGTTATCCAACATTTTACCACAAACTGGACACACTATGGAGTTGTTATACTTTGCCATATATGCTATTTATGGTATTCTCACGGGAAGAAAGATTAACCTTCCTTTGCTTATTCTCAATCATTTGTTTAGATGCATAAATGAAAAGAGGGCATGTCTTCCATATGCTAGAATGTTCACGACTTTGTTGCAAAGATCGTTGGTGAAGATCAAATCCTCGGAAGTCTACAATGCCTTGGCAAAATCAATCAATATTAACATTTTGATTTGTTGGAATGTTCTTAGAGGTGATGATGACGTTTATACTTATATGGATTCCAAGAAGAGGAAGACGGATGATCAAGCTCCTCCTCTCGTTTCAACATCCAATGCTCCACCGACTCAAGAGATTCTAATTTTCTTCTCTCTTAGACTTGCAAAAGTTTCCATTTTAATCCTAACTAAGTTGGACATTTGTTGGCTAATACCTGAATTGTTATTGAAAATATACCCTACAAAACTTTACTAATGTAAAAGTCGCACTAATCAAATCATGCTATGATCACAAAATTAGAATGCCTTATTTCCTAATGCATCAAAGTATCCTTTTGTCTAGCACGCACAATAATTATAAAACACAAAATAATAATTAATTTGTTCCTCCCCCAAACTTAGTTGCAACTGTGCCCTCATGGTTTGATCAAACAAGCAATTATCAAAATAATAGTTCTGATTAGATGTAAGTAGAGTAGCAGCAAGATAGATAAAAAAAGAGAGGAGTGATAGAGAATTGCTCATTAGGTATGTAAATCTTCATCCTCGAAGCTGAGGTTCACTTATGTGAAATGACTTGTGAGGGGGTCTCTTTCGAGATAGGTTGCGACCTCCTCTTCATCTTCCTTACTTCTTAACTTTCAGGTGTGATGTGGACATTCTCAAGCTTTGCAGTGGTGGCTTTCATTTTGAACTTTTGTTTAGTTGGTGGTACTAGGCTTACTTTTTCCTGGGTACCTGAGGGTCCAGCAAACTTGGAATCAGGAGAAATGGGTACATTAGTTAAATTCAATTTTTCTTCCACCTATTTTTTCTCCATGTACGGGTAGGTCAGGAAATTGAGAATCTGCTTCTGAGTTTCCTTAATTCATTTAATCTCTTCTAGGATCTCAATGTCGGTGCATTGACCTCCCACAGTTTGTGTCTCAGCCGAATCCTTGACAATGATTGTAAGGTCGACTTTTATCTTTTCTTCATTCTTCTCTAGTAGGACACTTGAGTGTGTGCAAAGCTTAGTGATGATTGCTGGAAACCAAAGTCCCTTGGTTGGCCCAATGGAGTTGATGATGTTGTTATAAATGATCCGCCCTCCATCAACACTCAACTTTCAACCATGGCAAAGGGAGGATTGCACGATCCAAAGTGACATGGAAAGTATGGTTAGTGGGAATCAATTTGCTGTAGATTAACATGAAGAGTAGTATCCAATAAGGTAGCAATGCTCTGGCATTGAAGGTGAGGGGCTGACTGTTTTTTCCTATATCACAAATCACTTCCTTGTCTTCACATAGCTTCTTTTCTAACTCCTTGGTGTCCACTCCTTCCTCCAATAGCACTGAGTAATCATCTTCCTCATGGTTGGGTGCTTCTTCCAATTTGTTGATTGTCTCACTTGTTAGCATCACCCATACACCTCTCACAAAAACCTTCTCATTTCTAATTTTTGCCAGATTGGCATAGAACTCTCTCACCAATTGCAATGCTCCCGGATATGGCCTACCATAGAATTGTGTTCATCGAGACCCTTGATAACATCCATTACTACTTCATTTACCTTGTAACTTTCTAGATCTAGGGCCCTTTTCTTGGCAAGGTGCTTCCCTTGCTATGTCTCCTCATAAGGAGTCTTGGCCTTGGCTGAGACAAAAGGATAGTGATCAGAAGTTGTAGGCAATGGAATCTTAGACTTCTTAGCTATCATTTTCTTCCTTAGTGTCTGGACTACAAATTGTGGTCCCTCTCTCTTCTTTTCCTCTTGAGGGGTTGGTGGAGGTGGAGCCTGGGCTAGGTCTTTGGGTTCATCCTTAAGAAATCTTCTCCTTGTCCTAGTATTTGTTCTTTCAGAGAATCTAGGTGGTTTAGCTCAAACTTTCTCCTCTTCAGCTGCTTCATCTTCTTCTCTTCTTTCTCTGCATTTTTGGCTTCTATCTTCTCTATTGGTAGCACTGGGCCTTCTCCAACCTCTTTTGCTTTTGGCTTTGTCTTGGCAAACCCTTCATGTGCTTTTTTCTTCTTTGGGTTCACCTCTAGTGTTGACTTGTCTAGTAAGGATACCACCCTTCTTGGCAGGAGTTGTACTGTCAAGACTAGTGTTTCTTGGACCTACTTGAGTAAATATTCTGAGAATCATTTTCTTGAGTTGTCTTGCTTTGCATTGCAGACATCTTTCCTTGTCTTTTTCTTCTCCTTCTCTAGCTTGCAGTGTTGCCTTCATAGCTTGTTTCCTTGGGGGCATTGTAAAGAATGTGGTAATAGCTGGTTGGTCTACCTCTCTTTCCTTTGGTAGCGATGGTAATGATGATTCCTCACTGATTTTGTGTCAAAGATGGATCATATTATGACAAAGATATATTAAGAATATGAATCAAGCTTGTAACAAATCTCATTATGCTCATGCTGTGAGTATATATCCAAATCGTGAGGCAAGCAAACAAGAATTAGGGTGTAAGATTAAGGAGATCGAAGCACAGACCTTGTAGTCGATCACTAATTTCACTTTTGATTTGAGGAAAACCTGAGCAATGGCCGAGCAAAAGGGCCTAGGGTCAAAGAACTTTACCTTTCTCAAGTTTTTATCTTTACCCCTTTTTGGTCGGTCATGTGTGTGTTGGGTTGGGTTGGTCATGTGTGTGTTGGGTTGGGTCGGTCATGTGTGTGTTGCACCTTAAACTTAGGTTGAGTTTTTTTTTTTTTGCATGTTGGGCTGCCTCTTAGTGAGCTCTTGTTTTCAGTCACTAGCTCGGCTCGACCCTTGATCATTCTAAGGTTGGTTTGTCAAATGAAGTCAATTGAATCACTTCTCCACCAAAATAGTGCTTCAAACTATGGCCATTTACCTTGAGCTGATTCCTATTTATTTCATTTATGAGCTCAACTACACCATGTGGGAATGCATTCAACAGAATGTAGGGTCCTATACATCAGGATTTAAGCTTTCTTGGAAAAGGCTTTAACTTGGAATTGTATAATAATACCCGATGTCTTGGTTCAAAGTGCTTGGTTAGTATGTATCTATTATGCCATGTCTGGGTCTTCTCATTGTAAAGTTTAGCATTCTCATATGCATTGAGTCTCGCGGATCCAGTACATTAAGTTGCAACATTCTTTTTCCACTACATGCCTTGGCATCAAAATTCAACTTTTTAATTGTTTAATATGCCTTCTACTCTAACTCAAAAGGTAAGCAACATGTTTTTCCAAATGCTATTGTCTAAGGGTACATTTCGATAGGTATCTTGAAAGCTCCTCTATAAACCCAAAGTGTATCGTCCAATTTAATTAACCAATCTTTCTTTGATTGAGTCTCAACTTTTCCAAGATTATCTTGATTTCTCAATTGGAGATTTTGACTTGTCTGCTTGTTTGTGGATGATAAGGTGTTTCAACCTTGTGCTTAACTCCATATTTGGCCAATAAGGCTCCAAAAGCTTTGTTTCAGAAGTGTGACCTTTCGTCACTGATGATGGCTCTTGGGAATCTTGAAAAGATGTTTTTCTTTGAGAATTTTATCACTGCTTTGGCATCAATGGTTGAGAATTCTTGACCCTCCTCCCCATTTGAAACATAGTTTACTAGCACTAGAATGTACAAATTATCAACTAACAAGAAGTGCAACAAGATAACAAGCATGATATGTTACTTATCTCCCAAGATCCATCATACACCCTAGATCACTAAGTGTTTACCTTATAAGAGAATAAGAGTACATCATTAAATTCATCAAAGAAGACAACATAATAGAAAGAGAAAACAGAGTGTAACCAAATCTATTGGGGCAAAGTCTTGGCATTAGCTTTTCTTTTGCAGTTCTTCTTCCTTGCAACTTGGTGTCCATAACTTCTCCTCAGCAACCTTCACTTTTGAGTATGAAAGATGAAGAGAGGAAGCGTGGGTTTTCTCCTTCAGGTGCCTTCTCTAATCTATGGTATCTCTAAAAGAAGTATGATCTATATTATGACGTGTCTCTCCTCAATGTGGGGGTACATATAACTGAGGGGTTGAAGCTTCTCTTGAAGATGTGGTAGCTTCTTAGTAGGTCTTTCCAAAGTGGGGCAGATATTGATTTTGTCATTGCATTTAAGTTTTTTCCCTTGTCTCCTTCATGCCTCCTTGTTTCCCGGTGGGGTTGGTGGACTTGTCCCATATAATTCAAATGGTTCAAATATGTAGATCAAATGAAATCGGTAGAGGAAGCTTCCTTACAACTACTATCCCAACAAGTACACATGAGTGGCTCCTTTAATCAGTAACAGTTGGTGGTTGTGTTTTTTTTTTGCTTGTCAAGGTGTCCATCCATTGGCTTCAAAGTGGAGACTTGAGTGGAGTAGGAGGATCTATCTAGTTTGGAAGAAAACAATTATAGATGTGCAAGTGCCTTTTGTTATCAAAAGCATGTTGTAGTTCTAACTTTGTAGGTGTGTAGGTGTTGCAGGTCTGCAATTCTAACCATACTAGGAAGTGTACTAAAAAGGTAGTTTGGTCCACCTATAAATGTGTACGAGCTTTGTCCAGATCCTTCAAAACACATTTCTTTATTTAAATTCGGCTACAAATTTAATTATATTTGCTAGAGCTCGTGATAATCCAAAATTTTTAAATTTTTACCAAAAAAAAATTAAAGTTGATGCAAGGCATGAAGATGATATATAAAAACTACCTAAATATTATACTATTCTATGACTTATCAAAAACGAGTCCTAACATATCTCATAGAAGCTCCAAGTGGGGTCTCGCGTGTAAATAACAACTCTTTCGCTGTCACTAAAACCCATATCATCTAAATGATGCATGAATGATAAGATGAATGAATGTAATCACAACCACACCATGAAAACAAAGTAAGGTACGTAGAAATAACCAAATAGATATGGCAGTGAAATAAACAACCACATTGGTTAAAAGATGACAAGATAAGTGATATTACATGAACAAGGCAATCAGTGAAGAGATAAAATATTTAGTGATATGAATAGAGACTAAAGCATGGAGAGGGTAAATATAACTCATTAAGAATCAACTACAAATATGATAACACAAATCAAGAAAAATGAAATAATAACAATTAGATTTAACCAATGATCACCAATAATGACAACAAAAAAAGCTATGTTTTTCTAGGATGTAAACAAATCAAGTGAGAGGTATAGGAGTAGATAATTTCAATCCAACAAATCCTAACAATTATGTCATATAAATCTATATTCCTAGGTGATCATGTCATCAACATTACAAATTTGTTAATAAGTAACTTAAACATATCAATTAACTAAATAAAGATCATAATTTTTGTTAATCCAACCAATAGTCCATCATAATAATTTAATCATTAGAACTAGATGTTTAATTCATTAGTCTAATTATCTAACCTTAATTAACAACAATATGAACATGCACACATTTTTAATTAACTAATCAATTATTTTTCATAATTACAACAATATAATTTCAAAACCCTAAAATTAGTACACAATCAAATCTATGAATATTACCAAAATGATGCACATGCTAATGATGGTCAATCATATATAAAAATGAAGTAAGAATTAATACTTTATATCTAAGTAGCCGATTAGCTGGCTATTACGAGGCGACAACGACAGGCATGGTTGCCAATGTTGTAAGGAGGGAGATGGCTATTGTGGCTGCAGTCCCAAGGGTGACACTAAGAAGGGAAAGGGTAGCTAGATGTGGTCAGAGCACCACTGGCCGGTGGCGACGGCCAGTCATTGGCAATGGCAGTTGTGGGTTGTGGCTATCTAAGGTGAGGGCAGCCAAACTGTGGGGTCAGCTAAGGTGTGGGGAGAAGGGCTAGGGTTGGTTGAGGTTGGCCAGGCGGTTGGTGTGGTCGGAGGTGGTCCGTGACTGGCCTACGGTGGCGCTAGTTGTTGGCGAACATGCATGCATGCGGCGGCCCTGTTTTCACCAAGGATCATTGTGCATGTCATCACACAGATTGGGGAATGGTCGGAAAGTATGAGGGAAAGGCTAGGGAGGGTTGCCTGAGGTCATTGCCAGTGTTTATGGCTAGCGGCAACACATGCAAGTGACGGAGGGTGATTGTAAGTGGAAAACATAGAGAAAAGGAGGAAGAAAGGAAGGAAAAGGGGCGGAGTGAGGCAGAGTCGACAGCGAGGGGGTCGCCAGGTTGTTAGTGGTCGGCGGTAGAGAGGGCGGTCACCGGCAAAACTAGGGAAGGAAAAAAAATGTCGAGCAGCTTGGAGGAGGAGGAACCAGGGAAGAAGAAGAGATGGTTAGGGCAATTTTGTAAATAAAATGTGACTCGCTCCTAACTTGAGTCAATAATAATACTTAAATTCAAAAAATATAAAATAAATATGATAAAATTCTATGAATTAAAAATGTTCAAATAAATAAAATAACTTGTTCTAAACCTACCAACCCACCCAAATTCCTATCTAACACATCCTAGCATGATAGACGGCCTAATTCTAATTTCTATGGTCTAATGCATGAAATAAAAAAAAGTCTCGCATATTGTCGTATATTCTGATAACTTATATTCCTGCTGTATTACTGACATTATCATTATATACTTTGGTATATTTGACCCTTATGGCTCATAACACACGGCCCACCTAGTCTCGGTGTATGTATTCT
Organism: Piper betle; assembly: GCA_033002965.1. NCBI lineage: Eukaryota > Viridiplantae > Streptophyta > Magnoliopsida > Piperales > Piperaceae > Piper > Piper betle. The sequence goes on along the minus strand of JAURVB010001798.1, from coordinate 34,596 downwards.
GAAACTGACTCGACTCGGACCGATAACTAAACCGATCGGTACACGAGTATAAAACCCTAACTCTTGTCACAAGTTTTACAATTTAGGTGTAAAGTGGGGTTCTAGGTGCTTCTAAAAGCTATCTGTGAGCTATCAAGGCATGTCAAGCTATGAACGCAAGTCCAAAATAAGATGGAAATAAGATATGCTATACATCCGCCAAATGATATGCTCAAGACCTAGCAACCCAACCAAAACCCAACTAATGCACATTATTACGATCAACGACCTAAATCTAATTCTACAATCGAACCAACGAAAAAGCAAACAAACATACACTATCATATAAACTGATAATTCAACTTACTACTGCATATTTGACGCTATTATCATATATTTGGCTATACAAGAGCTCACATCGCATGTATACATGATCGGCCATAACCCCACACACATGTTTTGAAGCTGAACCAACCTTGACAAATGGTCGAACCGACTAACTGGTGACTATAAAACTCTAACTTAGGTTGTAAGTTTTACAAGATCCATGAGGGAGGTGTCGAATTAACCACTATCCATAGGTATTATTACTTTTGATATATATATATATATATATATATATATATATATATATATATATATATATTTCTGTTTTATTTGTAATGACCTCAATTCTAACATGCTTAACCCGAGATTAAGACAGTTACATGCTCATCTTCTAACATGCATGCATATCATAATATGCAATAAAATATTAATCATAATAGTGTAGAATATTTCTAATAAGCCGATAGAGCACTTTACTAACATAGTTACCACATAGTTCTTTTAACTGTCCACAATATATCATTATCTAAATATCAGTCCTAGCAAAGGTCTAGTAGTAAGTTAATTACTAATAACAGCAAATAACAAATAAAGAAAATAAATGTAAGTGGTGATATTCTCTATCCCATCGTTCATGTAAACATGTCCACTTAGAAATTTACTACAAGGTACTGAGTCATCTCCTTACATATGTAGAAAATAATAAATAAGAAAGGCTAAAATCAATCGATTACCGTGTTAGTGGTGGCTAATCCCGCGGGTGAATAAATTTTTTAAAAAGTCAAATATTGCAAGCAGTGGCTGTCCTCATGTTTTTTCTTAAAATATTTTTTTGGCAATTGGCAATACAAGGGGTGGGTATCCTCTTTTTCTTTTTATTTTTAAAAAATGGCAACTACCACTTCTATGGTAGCTAATCTCATGGTTAAATTATGCCACCAATTGGTAGTGGCAAAGCAGTGGTAAATATTTTTTTAATAAAATTAAATATTGACATCGTTTGTGGTGGCTAGCACCATTTTTTTTTAAAAAATGGCAACCGCCACCACTAGCAATGGCTAATCCCGTAGTTAAATTTTTTCACCACTTAGTGGTGACAAAATAGTGGCTAATATTTCCTTTTTTAAAAAAATTTGCCACAGTAAGTGGTGATTATCTTATATTTTTTTAAAAAGAAAATTGTGGCAACAACTGTAAAGCCTAGCTTTGGGTTTGGGTTTTACCTGCTAGTAGTTTTACTCGGTTCAGGTCAATTTCGAGTCGATTCGAGCTCGCTCAAACCAATCCAGTTTTCAGATCATAAGTATGGGCCATATGGCCTTATGGGCATGTAATGGTAGTCGAGTATTCCAACATATAGATGATAGCATCAGTTAGGCTATAGTAGAGCTGAGTTATAAATGTATACATGAGGTATACAGATGATTTTTATGGGTTAGCTAGGGTTGTAGACTTAGATTTAGGTCGTTACAGCGTTTAGTTTCCGTTTGGGATTTAAGTCTAATCAATTAATGTTGAAGTTGGTTACATCACCAGCCTCCTTCTTCAAGTTTTTTCACTAGATCTCCACTCCCAAACCTCTGGATTCAATGGAAGCAACGTAGGGGAAGGAAGAAGCAGACACAAAGGAGAAGAATTCATCCAACACAGGAAAAGTCCTCCCCAATGTTGACCTAGCCTTCTTATAGATGTCTGGTATTTCCTAATCCTAGTCTCCTCCATTAATCCAACTACTCCTACATGAACAACTGATTTGGACAAACCAATCCACATCCAATTACCAACATTCACTCTTAGGCAAAACTTGATCATTGAACAAGAAACAATGTTAGACTTCACTTAATTTACCATGTTGGTGGGCATAAGTGTTCAGCCTACATATTAACTAAATTACTGGTCAAACGTACTATTAGTGACATGGATTTGATTTCCATGTGACTGTGTCTAACTTGTTCACCATAATTTTTAATTTGTGCTATCACATATCCCTTCGGGTGTAATATGATCGTTTGTCCTTTCTTATTTGAGCATTAGACAAAGGTCTTACATAGTCATACTCAATATAATCAATTACATAAATATGAAATTTCAAACTATCCTTTATTAATCTTGACTAATTATACAAAGAAAAAAATTGTGCTGAAAATAAAGAGTATTCTACCGGCATTATCCTACTAAATAGAAGGAAAATAAAGCAAAATAATATTGACAAAATGGCCAATTAATACATTATCAATTTCAGGTCGACCAAGAGAGATGCCTAGTATGTATATGTCCCTCTTAATTTCTTTCTTTAGTTTTCTATGCTTTTACTTGTTTATTTCATTTGGTATTTGGTTTTTTGCACGTACGTATATCAGATTAATTATTGATTTGTCTTTATATTTTGATCAAGAACATTTATTCTAGAGCTGGATCTCGTATTTTCTCCTGCAAAACATAGTTTATGTTATCAACTATTTGTTTGCATTGCTACATGAAACCCAGTTTATTAATTCATATTTGCAGTGCGTTACCTTAGTCATATATTTTGTATCTAATCAATTTATTCTTTAATATTATACATGAGATGTATCTGTAGATGTCATGATGTGAAAGTCACGTGTGTACCTTTTTATTGATAAGTACATGATGCATTTGTGTTCAATTCAATTCATCATTTAACCATATTCTCTTCGGTTTAACAAAGAGAAATATTTGTTGGAACCTAAATTTCTGCTTTGCTAATATTTGGGTTCTTTACATGAACTCTAGCACACACGAAGGATTTTAGCCATTGTATTTACATGCAAAGGTTCTAGTGTCTGTAGTTTTACTAATCTGGGCATTTTTTAATGCCAAATGGTTACTAAATGATTATAAAATGAATTAGTTGTCACAATGCTATGGCTAATATTTGCTTTGTGCATGGTGTGCGCCGAGCAAATCATCATAGGCACCCAAAGTTCATACTTTGGTGTAGCATGTTACTCATTGGTGAGTGCCCGAATATTCGGAAGGAACATCTGGACGATGGTCTTTTCAGCTTCTAGTAGGTGAGTCTATAAATATGTGCCTCCAAATAACTAGAAAGTATACTTGAGCTCAAGAGGACCATAGTTCTTCATGAATAAGAAAGAGGGTTATAACATTGAAAAGGGGAGAAAATAGTGAGGGAAGGTCAGGGATTGAATGTAGAGATCAAAGGAAAGATTGGTGAGATCCTTATTTGTTGGTGTTTTCTTTGGTGTGTCCTACATTGATTGTCATCCCATGTTTTCTTATCCAAAGTTGTACCATTTTATATTGTCATTAGTTGATGGTTTCTCTACTTTTGTGATTGGTGATGCATTGATGTATACCAAGAGCATGAGCATAATCTTGATATTCGTTATACCCATTATTGGTTAATAGTGGAAGGTTGCTGGGCTTACTTTGTTTTGATCTCTAAGATGGAAAATAAATGTGTCAAAATGATCTGTACGGATTCATGAGTATTATAGTTATTAGAATAATAAAATGATTGGCCACCTTTATTCTGATGAATTGTATGAATCTATTTTAGGTTAAAACTGGAAGGGATGAACGCTAAGGATGAGGATAACTTAGACCAAAATTTATTTCTTCCATTCGATAGTGTATAAATGAGAGAGCATATCACAATGTTATGGATCAAGTGACTTGCCAAGGCAACTTGGGACAAGCGCCAAGAGCTCTAGGGAATTTATACTCCTCTCATCACCTCTTGAAGCTTGTCCATAAGTGTCTTGTCAATCACTTTGTGGGCAATATTGTGATATACTTCCTCATCTAGCCACTGTGGAGTGCAAGACACATTTTGGTTTAAGCTATTCCAGTTCTTGTCATGAAGGGGCTATATAGTAGAGTGATAACTCTTTGAAAGAGTTAATAATTTATTTGAATTTGAATTTGATTTGTTGGTCTTGAGTAGGTTTTATATTAGTTTTAGAATAAATTTATGGTTTTTAGTTATTTATTTATAAAATATGTAATCATTGCAAACTATGGGCTTTATTGTGTTTATTTTAATTTTATTTGAAGGTTTAGCCCTGACATGGATTTATGTGGATGAATTTGAAGAGTAATATTCATTGAAGAGTCATGAATTAAAGCTGGATTAATCTAGAAAAGAGAGGAGAGATTGTGTTTGACAAGTTCTAGTGAAGATAGGAGGCCTCTGCACGAGTTAGAGATAAGGATGAAAGAAACCTATTGTGTAACACCCTGATTTCGATTCACCTAAGAACCGAATAAAAAATGTTATAATTGAGTAGAGTCATGCTTTAAAATTGTTGGTCGATAATACTCGATTAATAAAATAGATCAAAACAACTCATTTGGTGTTATAAGAATGGAAGACATTGTTAAATACTTATCAAAATACATCAAATATAAGTAAAAGAAAAGAAAAATAAATAAATGCGTTGAGCTCAAGTATGTGTAGTATTTATCTATCTTTCCACTAAAGTCGACTCAAGATTTGCAAAACCTATATATATTATATGAAAAACGTCAGTAACGAGTGTTACTAGTCTAAAACATAACTAATACAATCTAGTAAATAGGTATTCCATTATCCATAAAAACTTATAAAATTTCAAGATTGCCTCACACTAGGCGGTAAGTAAACATACTTAAGCAACTGTGAGCTCACATACACAGCTAATATTTATATTCATACATATAACGTTTACACCCTCACACCTTTTATATCATCCACAATGGTACTCGAGTGGTAAAAGGAACAGTTAAGTTAGTGCCATAAATTTCGAAAATACGCTACATTACACACTACCCTCATACACTGCACTAATTCAGGGTTTGAAGGAGTACTAGTATGGTTCATACATATCTCTATACCACTCATTCTCTTATTCGTGAAATCCACAAAAATGTACGTACTTATATAACAGCCTTATAGAATAGGCTTGTATCATATATTTCTAGAGCTTAAGTTTGAAAACCAACAAGGGATCTCATCTTTGTAGTTTTATTAAATATGTGTAAAAAACACGGCTAAATAGCTCAACAGCAGAAGGATCCGATAAAACGCCCCTGAAGTCGTCTAATGTCTAAAATACGATTAAACTCGACACGCAAGGAGTCAAATAGAGAAAGAGAGTCATACAGATCTGTGGTCCAAGCTCCAAGTGTATCTGCACATATATAGCGAGCACGAATTTCGAAACCTACATCATAACTCATTACTAAGTAAAATACTAACATTTCTATATGATGCATGCTTATGGTGTATGCTCATATCATCAATATATCTTAATAAGCAAAACAGTGCTACCAAGCCTAAACACCTACCATGCAAATGAAGACATAACAATAATAAATAGCAAATAAATAAATAAACAAATAAATACACTCATACATAATTAGGTAAATAATAAATACATGAACATAAATAATACTCCAATCAAAAAATAATAATATAATTATATTATATAAATACACAACTAAACACGAGTAAATATCATATATGCTCGTGTTAGTAAATATATAAATAATTAAACAAATGACCAAATAATTAATTAAATAAATCATAGATAAATAAATAAATAAATGGCAAATATTAATTAATCATAAAGAATAATAATATAAATATCAAATATACGAGCATATGACTAAATACGTATAAATAATAACACTAGTAAGAAAATAACTAATAATCAATCAATTAATTAAGTAAAATAAGATAAACATGAACAAAAATAATATTTATGAATAAATACATTATCAATAACAATAATGTATTATCCTAATTTCTTTTGCACATATATATAGTAATTGAATTAGAATAATAAGTTGTAATAAGAAGCAACAACCCATTACAATTATATGTGTTTACTTGGTTATCAACCCAGATCAATTTATAAGTAGATGAGAATAATATTTGTAATGATCCACAGCAACATAGTGAAATTGGAAGTCATATTTTAATTTCTTGTTGATTACAATTAGATTTAGTTTAGTTTTAATTAGAATTAGTATTTGCATTGAAGTCTTTGCCTCAACCAAAGTTAAGTTAGATTAGGAAAGTTGCTATATTCAGTTTGTTGTTTCTGTTTTAATTCAGCAAATTAACTTTCTTTATTTAATTACTAGATTTAGTTTTAGTTTAATTGCATAATTAGTTAGTTTGGTTAAGTAGTTAATTAAGTTAAGTAGATGTAAAAGTTGGGATAATTAAGATAGCCCTTGGGAATGACCTTGTATTCACTGCTATATTACTCAAATGATATGTGAACTTGTGTTCATAACAAGTTTTTGGCATTGTTGCCGTGGAGTTATTTTAGGTTTTCTTACTTAGTTTAATTATTTAATTTATTCTTATCCTTATTGTTCCTAGGTGTACGTGTCATAGTGCACGTGAGATCGGGAACCAGAAAATCTTTTGCCTTGTGATCCTGAAATTGGAAGAACTTGCACAAAGAACAGACAGGAAAGAAGGCAATCTAGGATGCAAGATCCGGGAAACAATGACGAACAAGGGCTTCAGAATCTGGAACAAGGTTATAAATCCAATAACCGAGCATTGGCAGAGCTAGATGTACCTCAACTTGATGGGTTTGGCTCTAGTATTGTAAGGCCTTAAATCCTTGCAAATTACTCTGAGCTTAAGCCGGTTATGTTTGGGCAATTTAATGGGTTGCCAACTAAATATCCTCACATGCACTTGCTAAATTTTGTGCTGATCTGTAATTCTTACAAGGAGCATGAAGTACCGGAAGATGTAATTAGGCAAAGGCTATTTCCATTCTCTTTGAACGGAGCAGCTAGGCATTGGCTCAACTCGTTAGCACCTAACTCCATAACTACATTAGAGGAGATGGCCCGAAAGTTTATTTTGAAATATTGTCTACCTTCCAGAATAGTGTTATTCGGGAATGATATCACCCCTTTTGTGCAACTTGACTATGACACAAGGGAAGGATTTAAAGACTTATTGAGGAAATGTCCTTACCGTGTGATTCAATCGTAGGTTCAAATTCATTCTTTAATGGGTTGATGAGTCAGACAAAGTCCAAAGTAGATCTAGCTGCTGGAGGATCTATCGTGATAAAAACTTATGAAGAAGCTTATGAACAGGTAGAAAAGCTTGCTAGCAACCACCATCAAATGGCTTATAATCAAGCTTCAAAGAAGGTTACCCCTGGAGTTCTTCAAGCCGATGCCTTTACAACCCTCTTAGTTCAAATTGATGCTTTGATGAAGCAGGCACAAGGTTTGGGAATGCAACGTCAAAATATAGCTCTGTTTGGCCAAGCTCTTTGCTATGAGTATTGTGCGTCTAGATATGTTCAGGAAATTATCAATTAACATCGCATTTGCTGAAGAGCTCGAGCAAATGGCCAGTTATGCAAAATTTTTGAAGCAAATTTTATCAAAGAAAAAAGATTCATTGAGTTTGAAACTGCAGCTTTGAATGAAGGTTGCAGTGCTGTCAAATTTGAAGGATCCTAACCGATTTGTCATTCATTGTTCAATTGGGTCTCAGTTTGTAAGTAAAGAACTACTTGATTTGGGCGCCAGCAGCAATTGGATGCCATTGTCTATCTATGAGAAGCTAGGCTTGGGTGAAGTAAAGTCAACTATGGTAAAACTTCAGTTAGCTGATAGGTCTTATATTTACCCTACCTGAGAGATAGAGATGTGTTAGTTAAGGTGGATAAATTCATCCTCCCAATTGATTTCATTGTAATAGATATTGTGGCCGATAAGGAAGTTCCACTTATAATGGGATGACTTTTTTGAACCACTGGTAGGACCCTAATTGATGTAGCTGTTAAGGAGTTAATCATGAGGGTTAACAACGAAGAGGTGGTTTTCAAGGTGTTCAAGGCAATGCAATATCCAGATGCCACCGGTGGCTGCTTCTATATTGACTTAGTTCATGGAGCAATTGCCAATATGCATGAAAATATATAGCCCTTGCCCCTTTGGAAGCAGCTTTAACAATGGATGAATGGGAAGAAGCAGACAAAGAAAGGGAAGAATGTGCATCCTTGCAAGATGCATCACCTATTTTGTCAAGTTCAATGAACTGGATCGAGCCTTCAAACCAACAGCTTTCAGTGCTAAAAGTAAATGTGCCTTCTATTGTGGAACCTCCTATGCTGGAATTAAAACATTTAGCAACACATCTAAGGTATGCTTATTTGGGAGAGAAAGATAATCTACCAGTGATTATATCATCTGCTTTAATCAGTTGCATGAAAAAAATTTATTACGAGTTTTCAATGTACTCATGTTAGCTATGGGATGGACACTTGAAGATATTCGAAGCATTAGCCCAACATTTTGTATACACAAAATTCTGCTAGAGGATAAACTCAAAACTTCAATAGAGCAACAGTGATGTTTTAATCCTATCATAAAGGATGCTGTGAAGAAAGAGACAATGAAGTGGCTAGATGTTGGAATTATTTAACCTATCTCTAATAATTCTTGGGTAAATCATATGCAATATGTGTCGCAAAAGGGTGGCCTAATTGTGGTACCTAATGAGAACAATGAGTTGATCCCTATTCGCACTATCAATGGTTGGAAGGTATGTATGGCTTAAAGAAAGGTTTATAAAGCTATTCGAAAAGATCACTTTCCCCTACTTTTTATTGATCAAATATTAGATAGATTGGCCGGTCAAGAGTACTACTATTGCTTCCTTGATTGCAATTCAGGGTATAATCAGATTGCAATTCATTCGGAAGATCAAGAGAAAACCACACTCACATATACATATGGGATGTTTGCCTTTTGGCGAATGCCCTTTGGTTTATGCCCTGCTATATTTCAAAGGTGTATGATAGTGATTTTCTCAGATATGTTAGAGCATGGATGATTTTTTAGTTTTTTGGTAAAACCTATGATGAGTGTTTGCAAGCCTCGCACTGAGTTTTGCAATGTTGTGAAGACTCCAATGTAGTGCCCAATTGGGAGAAGTGTCATTTTATGGTTCAAGAAGGAATAGTGCTAGGGCATAATGTGTTGAGTGAGAACTTGGAAGTGGATAGAGCTAAGATAGGAACCATTGAGAAGCTGCCACCACTAACATCAGTTAAGGGTGTTAGAAGTTTTCTTGAACATGGAGAATTTTATAAAAGGTTTATGAAAGACTTTTCTAAAATTGCCAAACCTTTGTGCAATTTGTTGGAGAAAGAAGCAACTTTTAAATTTGATGAAGCTTGTTTGCAAGCATTTGATGAGTTGAAATCTAAGCAAACATCTTCTCCCATTATTGTCGAACCTAATTGGTCCATTCCCTTTGAGTGGATGTGTGATGTGAGTGACTATGTTATTGGTGTTGTTTGTGGCCATCGCCTAAACAAAGTATTTCACACTGTCCACTATGCGAACAAGAATATTGACTCAAACTCAAATGAATTACACTACCATTCAAAAAGCATTACTAGTTGTGGTGTAGGCGTATGACAAGTTAAGATCTTACCAAATTAGTGACAAAGTCACTGTCTACACTGATCACTCAGCATTGAAGTAGTTGCTTGAAAAGAAGGTTGCTAAGCCAATGCTGATTCATTGGGCATTGTTGTTACAAGAGTTTGATGTGGAGATTCAGGATTGAAAGGGTTTTGACAACGTTGTGACTGACCATCTATCCATGCTAGAAAATAAGGATAAATTGAACGAACCTGTGTCAATTCAAGGCAATTTTCCAAATGAACAGTTATTATAGGTGAAGGTTTCAACTTGACCATGGTTTGCTGACTTTGTCAATTTTCTTGTTGGATAGGTACTCCCTTTGGACATAACAACTCAACATAGAAAAATGTCTCTGCGTGATGTTAGCTACTATTATTGGGATGACCCTTACCTCTTCAAGAAGTGCAATGATCAAATTATAAGAAGATGTGTTCTAAAAGAGGAAATACAAGATTTCTCTACTATTATCATGCATCGGATTATGATGGTCATTTTGGAGTCCGAAGGACCACAATATTCTGTTTGATACTAAAGAATGAAAATTTTGATATATTGTTTTGATTGTGAGTTTAGTTGTACATCTTATTCTTATGCAAAATGATTAAAGACCACTATACTTTGATTTTATTGATACTTAGAGATGTTTAAGTCTTGTCAATGCATAAAGATGAATTGAGTTAGAATTCTACCATAAGTTTTCTAAAGGCAAAATAAGAAATTTTTTTGCTGTCAAGAGATGATTTAGGCGAGTTTTGTTTATCAGAGCCTAAATAGTTAACCTTTTTATGTCTTATTTTTAGCCAATTTTTAGCTTACATTGACTTACTATTTTGTTTCCCTCACATTTTAAGCCTTAACCTATTTCTGTTTTCATTTGTCCCTGTTTTTTTTAATTGTCCTATACCTAGCATTTTTAGTCTTAAATCCTTCTTGATTGGTATATGCTCATTTGTTTTGATGGAAGAAGTATGAGACGTTGGGTGATATATTTTGGGAATGATAAAGAGGGGAAAAGGAGGGATGGAATGAAGTGAATAAGCGAAGTAAAAAATATGATGAAGAAAAAGAAAGAAAAAAAAGAAAAGTTTTGTTGGAAATTTGAAAATAAATAAAATCAGTATAAGTATTCTATTGTGTTGAATATGGAAGTCAAAATTGGTGAAGAATTGAGAGGGGTTAGTCTATTATTCAGATGAGTTAATGGCCGGTTAGGATGGATTGGATATTAATGATGTATTTGTTTTGAAATCATGTTATCCATTATTTTAAGCCTTAGTCTAACCTCAATACAGCCTAGAAAATCTTAATGATTTTGATTATTAAGGAATTCAAATTAGTGGAAAGAAAGTTTGCAGTGGAACATATAATGATAAAATTCTGAGTATATAGGGGTTTAAATTGATTTGAGTTGATCTAATTGAAAGGTTCAGGGGTCGGCAATAAAATTAAATTGGGGAAATAATTTGCAGTTTTGCTTTGCAGTTGAGATACATTCTTAAGTTCTTTGATTATTAGAGTTGATTACAAGATATGGTAATTTGATTTCTATGATAGCATTATTTTTTAGATGATTAATGAGCTATGCTTATACTGATTTATGTGAGAGATTTGTTAAAGAATTTAGAGTTCTTGTTTGCGACCAGCAAAAGTTTAAATTTTAGAGCTTGATAACTCTCTCCGAAAGAGTTAATATTTTATTTGAATTTGAATTTAATTTGTTAGTCTTGAGTAGCTTCTATATTAGTTTTAGTATATATTTATGGTTTTAGTTCTTTATTTATAAATATGAAATCATTGTAAATTATAGGCTTGATTATGTTTATTTTAATTTTATTTGAATGTTAAGCGCTGACTTGGATTTATGTGGACAAATTTGAAGTGTAATATTCATTGAAGAGTCCTGTATTAAAGCTAGATTAATCTAAAAAAGAGAGAAGAGATCGTGTTTGACAAGTTATGGTAAAGATAGAAGGCCTTCACGAGTTGGAGATACGGATGAAAGAAGCCTCTTGAATTTGGAAATTGTTTCGGACCAACTCTTGGAGTTTGAGCTGAACTAGGATAAGATTATTTGGATTTATCTTTGGAGGACATTTTGCTGCTATCCTAATTCATATAAATACTCATTATTAGGAGGGTTTGAAGAGGTTGACATTGCTGATTTGTAAAAGTTGAAGCAACCTTGATTGAGGAGAGATTCATGACAAGAAGAGGACGTCAAATATGCGGAGAATTCTTTCAAGAGTTTTTCTTATGTTTTCTTCTTTTCTTCTTTTGAATTGAACTTAAGTTATATTTAGAATGAATTTTGTTATGAATTTATTTAGTTTTATGGGGCAATGTAGGACGTACAAGGAATCTTAGTTGCAATATTATATAAAGTTACTATTTTTTATCTACTTATTATTATGATGGGTTGATTATTCTATTCTATTTTTAATGCTTCAAAAGTCTATCAACTTTTGTTGGACTTAAAGATTTGAGAGAGATAAGGGATCAAAGGAGGAGGAGGCTGTGGAGGTGGGACAGCGGCCAAAAGGGAAGGTCGGGGGAGCTAGGGCTGAGGGAAAGAGAGGAGAAGGAGAAAATGGCCAACGGGTGGGGGAGATAAACCCATCCCCACCCCCACTTTGTGCTAGCACATGGGTGCCCTGTGGGTCCCTTTGCACTAAATGCAAAGTGCAAATGTAAAACCTGTGCGCGGCACAAAGGCACCGGAGTAGTGTCCTTTTGCCGGTAGCATGCCACGTCGAGGAAAAAAGCGGAAAAAGAAGAAAAGAAAAGGAAGGGGGAAGGGAAAGGATGAGGAAGAAAAGGAGAGGCTCATGAAGGCTTATAGGGCACAACTAGGGCCAGGAATCACACTATGCATACGACACGACTCTAGGCTAACACAACATAAAAAAAAAGATGTGCATGAAACACGTGCAAACACAACCCTAAGCTATAGAACACAACCAAACAACACACAAACCACTCGATTAGCAATTGGGGCAGACGGGAAAACTAAACAACGGACGTATCCAAGCCCACAACAACACCCAAGGATCCACCTAGCACCAAAACAATCGAACCAAACTGGTTGTGTGCTATTGGGATCAAACCAACAATAAATCACACATAAACAGGCTGGTTTTATACCTCCCAATGCCTTATTTATAGCTTTGGAGGTGTCTTCCTAAAATAGTAGCCATTAGGGCTTGAATCCTCCAAGTTTACACTTTCCAACTGATAGTTTTGGTAACATTTTAAAAGATCAGCTGTCAAATGACCTGTCAAAGTCTATGCCAATCGAACAATAATACACTTAGTTGTTTTAGCTAAGAAGTTTGATCATCCTTTCGTTGCCAGCTTTTCTGCTGAGCATCCACTAATGCTCTTTGCTAGTTTCACCTGAACTTCTATCTCTTGTCCATACAAGTTTTGGTTATCCAAGCTTTGTTGAAGCCTCACTTAGAAACACGTCAGTCCTTTCACCTATGAGTTCGGGACTCTATGTCAAAACTCTTTCACATAAGCCCTCCCTTTATCTTTTGACTGCCAAAGTCTTAGCTGAAGCTTCCTTTGCAAGCTTTAGGGTTAAATCACTAGACCTTTGGCTGCCCAAAATGCTGTTGAACTTCTCAAACTTCTTCTCCAACCTTCGAATCTTGATGATATGAATCCAATTGAGTGTACACAAACTCCTGGGATGTACTTAGAGAATTGTAATATTGTCTCATCAAGACAATTTTCAACATTCTCCTTCTTTTTATGATGATAATTTCAATGTATTGTAAACTTTGTAAGAAGTTGGTGTCAATCTTTGTGAAACATTCTTTGAGCTTGTCTTTGAAATCTTCAAGTCCTCATGTCTTCAAACTCTAAGTACATTGTTAGTTCATAAATAATGCAAGTCCTCATCTTTATCGTTTCAAACCTGCCCATTGTTAGTCCATAAATAATGCAAGATGTAATCCTTCAGAATACTCATGCCATGAATGAGTATGTTATGAAATCCTATAACCAACTAGATATTGACATTCTAAATGAGTTCGTCATTCTTATTTTTTAACCAAAATTTACAAGTTTTAGCCCTTGAGATGATGTAACTCTCATGCTAGCTCATACAACACATTCATTTTAGTCCTCAAATTGACGGTACAATTTTTTAGAATCTAGCATGTCCATTATATTTGTACAACCATAGTGTTGTTGGTGATGCTTGTTTATCACTATAGTGTTGTTGGTATAGTTTGTTTTTGCACTATATTGTTGTAGGTGAAAGTTCAACTTTTGATGTAATTGGCAATTTGGTGCAGGTTGTCCCCCTTTTGGCATACATATAAGGGATACACCCATAATGTGTGCCTCATCCAAATCTATAAAAATATATATAATAGATCTTTATCTAAATCTATACAAAGATATCTATATATCCTTATTAGTTTTTGTACGTACGTTATTTTTAGAGGGTGCAAGATAGGTGGTGGAAAAGAGAATTGGTTCTAGTAATCAAATCTTGATCTAGGAAGACACTGGAAGGCTTGTTTGCAAATTGAAGACTTAGGCATCCTATCCTAATATGGTCTAAGTATTTCTAATATTTATACCAGTTGTACTTAAGATATTATCAAGAACTAATATTGACATCAAGAGCCAGTAAAGGATGTAGTAGTCTTAGATCATAAAGAATTATGTTAAAGAAAGTTTTGTATGACGAGATCTGCATATTGTTTTTTAATTTTCGTAATTAAAAAATTATGTTTTTTTTACATGCTTGATTTCATTGATTAATGTGATACAATTAATCAAATCTGATAGAATTATTATTATTCTTAATCAATTCTAAAAGATTCATTCAGATCCATCTTGAGTGACTAGATCTTTATTTTTAATAATGCATAATGACATAATTGTATAAACAAGAAAAGTATGTTATTTTTTATTGAGTTTTCGTATTCGATTATTGCATATATCATGATTATTTATTGATAATCATTATTTGATGTATGATTTATCAACATGTATATTCTTTAATTTAATTTTCGTAATTAAATTAAAGTTGATTTGTTAATATCCTGTTCAGATCAATTTTTCGAATTGACTATTATTATGTGATAAGCATGATATTTTATTGCAAATTATCTAGTCCATTAGATAAATACATGTGATACAGATTATGTATATCTATTAATTAGGTTATTCATTTAACATTTATAGAGATTATTAGACTCTCTATTAAATCCTATACACATCCACACATATCAAGAAAAAGGAGGGAGTTTTTGATATATCTATGAAGCCGACTCCCTCACCGGTGACCACCGGAGCACAACTGGCTATGCATCAAATCTTGTCACAAATAGGAGCACCTTATTTGTTGTTGAACTTTTTAGCCTCCAGCTTGGTTTTTTCTGGTTGCCTTCAAGCAAGCCCTCCTATATCAAACATCTGGATGAATCCCATCGTCGGCGATGATTCCATGGTCTATCATTGGCCAAAGGCTGGCACTTGACTTGCGATGGTCGGACGGCAGAGGTGAAAATGAGGAAGAAAGTGGTTTATTTTACAATCTCCTGGCTAGGGATCCCATTTTGGGACCCTAGTCATCAGTATGGTCTGAATGCGCGCAACAACTTGAGGCTCAGTCTGCTCATCACGCGGCTAGAGGCTGGTGGTTGGAGACTCGGTCTGCTCTACAAGCAGCGACGGTGTTGTCTCCCCTTCCCATTCTCATCTCAATCCCTAGGGTTAGTGAGACTGTGAATCTGATTTACACCCATAAATTTTAGTGACTAAATCAAATTACCATGTTAGTGAAAGCGTGAATGTGGGTGTGAATCGATTTACAAGTATAATATACAATTCACGCAACTTGGCCCATTTTAACTCAAAACTTGGGGGTGTGCAATCTAATTCCCAACCGGGCCAAAAAAACAAAAGTCAAAAATAAAAATAAAAACAAGAAGGCTAAAAACAAAAGGCATCCTCTTTTTCTCAACCCTAGCCACTGCCCAACTCTTGCCTTCCACGGACCCCTCCACCCTTCTTCTCCCCTGCCCCTCTCCATTCCTCTCCTACCCTCCTCCCCTCATTCCTTTCCCTCTCCCTCATTCCTTCCTCCTGCCATACAACATTGTCAGGATAAGAGGAGGAGGATGCTAAGAACTGGATGGTATTTTTATTTGTTTGTGTTCTCCATGGACTCGCTCTTAAACTTGGTTTGGAGTCAGATTGCTTTCCAGCCTGCACTCTTCTGAAAATGCACTCTGGGTGGAAAGAGATGGTTGATGGATGGAAAGTTTTTGAAGCTCGTGAATGCAAAGATGTTGCATCATGGAATGCTTTGATTGAATGCTGCGGTGGAAGTGGTTTTCAGGAAATGGGTAGATGACATCACTATCATCAGTGTGTTGGGTATTTGCACCAGTTTAGCGATGCTTGTGTTTGGTAGGCAGGTTCACTGACAAAGCATTAAAACTGGCTTGGAATGGAAGGTCAAGGTGCAGAACTCAATGATCAATAGGTATCCCAAGGTGGAAGTCATGATGATTCAATGAAGATCTTTGGGAACTTGAAAGATCGAAATGTTATTTCATGGACAGCCACAATGGACGCACTTGCCGAGAAAATAACAACAGCAGAATTAGATGAAGTATGCTTTGGTTGAAGAAGTAAATTTTTATAAGATGAAGAAGATGATTCTTATTATGTACTGACACGAGCAGAAGACATAAATTTATCATTGCAGCAGCTTAAGGATCGTGTTTCATGGTAACGAGATGAGATTGTTCAATTAATGTGGAACAATTGATAATTGAATGTGTAAACTTTTATGTTTGATGTTTGCAATGATCATATTTTGACAGTTATATTTTCTTATTTTGAACTTTATAAAATCGAATTCAAAGGTGTGGGATATTTGTTGTCATGATTTGTTAGATGATACTATCAATTTATTAATTTAATAGGTATATAATCATGATATAAGCTTAGATGCCATTAGTAAATTTAGCAAAATTATGTGAACTTTATTAATAATGTATAAATTATATTGACGTCAAGTGTAAGACCCCGATTTAGTTCACCAAAAAACCAAATCGGAAATATTATGATCGAGTCAAGTCATGTTTAAAGTTATTAGTCAGTAAGACTCGATCGATAAAATAGATCGAAACCACCATCTCGGTGTCATGAGAATGGAAGACATTATTAAATATACGTCAAAACACATTAAATACAAATAAAAGTAAAAAAGTAAATAACTACACTTAGCTCAAGTATATATAGCGTTTATCTATCCTCCCACCAAAGTCAACTCAGCTCAAGTGTGTATAGCATTTATCTGTCTTTCCACCAAAGTCAACTCAGGATTTACAAGACCAAAATATATTGTGAGATCCCTCAACTTAGTCCCACATTTAATACCTACTGGGAGAAGATCTTGTTTATAAGTGAGAATGGACTATAGATCTTTAACTTGGGTTAACCATTTTAAAGAAATGACTTAGGCTCATTACATTGCACTTTGGGCTGGGTCGTTACAGGTGGCATCAGAGCAACATGGTTCCATGGTTCCATGTTAGATGGTGGTTTGGACTAGGGACATTGGGTAGGCTGCCGGTCACAGGCCAGAAAGATCGTGGGCTGGGGCTAGCAACGGGCCAACGGGCCAAGTATAAGCTATTCCTCGTTACTAGTTTGAAAAATAACTAGTACAAACTAGCAAATGGGTAGTCTATTACCCACGAAAACTCTATGAAACTTCAAAAATTACCTCACATGTGGCGGTAAGTAGCGGTAAGCAAACATACCTAAACAAGTGTACAATGTTTACGCTCTCACAACCTCCATATTACACCCGCCACGGTACTCAAGTGGCAAAATGAACGGTTAAGTTTGTACCACAAATTTCGGAAATGTGTTGCATTACGTAGCACCCTTATACACCACACTACCTCAAGGTTTGAAGTAGTACTAGTGCGGTCCATACATATCTCCATACCGCTCACTCTCTTATGTATGAAATCCTTAAAAATGCATGTACTTATATAATAGGCTTAGGACTTCAGTTCAAAAACTAACAAGGGATAGGGATCTAATCCTTGTAGTTTTATTATACATGTGTAGAAAACACGGCTAAATGGCATGACATTGGAGGGATACAATAAAACACTACCAATGATGTCCTACGTTCAAAACGTGGTTAGACTTGACACGCATGGAGTCAAGCAGAGATCAAGTGAAGAGAGTCCTACAGACCTGTGGTCCAAGCTCTAAGTGCATTGAGATGACTACGGCAAGCTCGGGCTGTGTAACCTAGATCAGAACTCACCGCTAAGTAAGAGTGGTCCAAGCTCTAAGTGCATTGAGATGACTACGGCAAGCTCAGACTGTGTAACCTAGATCAGAACTCACCGCTAAGTAAGAGAGTCTCTGTATGATGCTTGTGGTATGTGCTTGTATCATCAATACATTCTAATAAATAAGATAGTTCTAACAAACATATAACTAAACACATGGCATGCAAATTGAGACATAATAATAATAATAATTAATTACATAAAAAATGCACTAATAAATAATAAATACATGAACATAAATAATACTCTAATCCTAAAATAATAATATAATTATACTATATAAATACACGACTAAACACGAGTAAATATCATATATACTCATGTTAGTAAATATATAAATAATTAAAGTAATTAAATAAATAATAATTCAATGAATAAAAAAATAAAAAAATAGTTAATATTCATTAATCATGAATAATAAAAATATCATAGTTATACAATATAACAATACATAATTAAATATAAATAAATAATAACATACACGCGAATAAACAAATAGATGAATATATATATATATATATATATATATATATATATACACTTTTGTAAACATAAATAAGACTAATATTAATAAGTACATAATCATTAATAGTAATCGGTAATCATATAAACATGCATTATAATCAATAAATACATAAATAACAAGAAATGAATAATAATATATAAATTAATAAATAATAAATAAAGAAAAATAATCATAACATCCAAATATGCTAAATCATGTGAATATGCATCTAAACTAATATAGGAGTTCTCAAATTATCACAAACAGTCAAAAAACGACCGAAAGCGGCTAAAAATGAGCTAAATTAGACCGAACTAAGCTGAACTAGACTTAGTCGAATGGGCTAAACCAATTTGGTTTGGGTTAACCGGAAAATGGGTTGGGTTGACTAGGCGGATATGAACTGGATTGATGGGCACAAACATGGGCTCGGACATGTGGACTCGGGCACAACCAGGCGAACTCAAACGCTGGTAGGAAGATGCTGACAGCGGCGCAGCTGGGGTCGTTGCCAGTCGGGATTGACAGAGGGCATCAAGGCGGAGGTGCTGGTGGTGGCGATCGGTGGAGTCCGGCCACTAGCAAGCCGGAAGCTAGCTAGAAAGAGGGTGGAATCGCCGCAGTGGGGAGGTGGGCGGTGGTCGTGGGTGCTCTCAAAATGGAGATCTCGACAAGATGAAGTTGTGTGGGTGGTCGAATCTACCAAAGGTGGCTTGCCGATGCGGGAAAACGGCCTAAAAAGGTGGCGGTGGTGGAAACCAGCTTCAAAAACTCTCTTGCCGGCGACGACTCCAGTGGTCGTGATTGGTACAAATAGAAAATTGGTCGTGAGGTGGTCATGGGGTGCCAGTCCGGTGGCCGAGGGCAAGGTAGGGACTCGCCGGCGACGAGCAGATGAGGCGGCAGCACAAATGGTGTAAATTCTGAAATCATGGAAAATCTATAGAAAAATAAAATGGTCAAGCTAGGGCTGACGTGGACAGCTCAAATCTTGCCATGTGGCACGTTTTGAAAGTCTACAGCTCGTGCCCTAGTGGGGCCCACCTATGGGTAAATACAATATACATATGGATGAAAAGTTTAAATCGTGACCATCCAAAGTCAAACCTGACACGAGTCCTAAAAGTGACTTTATAGGTGGAAATCGAGGCAAAAAGGCTAACTGGGCCTCAAACCCTGAACTCAATCAAGTTGGGCCCATAGGGGTAGAATCTAGTGATTTGAAATCCCTATGCTGCATGCAAATAAAATACCCTAAAAATCCTAAACAAATACTAATCAATGCAACGGCCTAGATCTACGCCTAAAACCCTTGCTAAATAAATAAATTTATATATATACCTCGTGTATACATTGATAAATCGTGCTCTACTATATTATAACTAAATATATTATCTAGATGTCGGGCATACTCAGCCATCATAACATGCTCATATAGCCATCTAGGCCCCATACTTATATTCTAAAAATTTGTCTTTGCTCGAGCTCACTCGAACCGACTTATAACTGGCCCAAATCGGACAACCTACAAGTGGGTAAACCCTAACCCGAAGCTGGATTTTACACAAGTTTTAACTATCTTCACTAGCATGTTAAATTAATTTACAGAGAATTTATAACTTAATTTTACTAATAGATGTAATTTGATTTACACTAGATTCATAATAAAATATTATTTACAATGTAAATCTACTTTAACACGGTGAGTCACATTCACATATTCACTAACCCCCCTAAAAATTAGGGATTCCAAATTCTATCGGGAATTTTACCTCCCTAAACGAGTTGGTCAGACCCGTTATCAATAACATCTCCCGAACAAACAAATAAATAATTGTAATCATAGGTTTATTAATTGGACAGTCCTGGTTCAAATTTTAATTATTTTTTATATTCACTATTTTGGTTCGTCCAATAAGGATGTTTAATAAATAATTTAAACAATTCAATGTATCGTTTCTGTCCAATTAATTTTTTAAATGTGTATTTAAGCAAATTTTTTGTCCGACTTTGTTATTCTATTTGTCTGTCTAATAATTTGTTTGTTAAACAAATATATCGCACATTTTAATACCCACCATATTTTCCAATTTGTCTATATAAGGTAACTATTTTCCACTGCGTCCACGTGGTAATTTCTCAATTTTTTATATATGTTATTGAGAATTAAATTATTTATTTGATTTTCATATTCTTCAGAATTATTTTAATACACGTCTTAGTGAATTATTTTAAAAAACCTTTTTCGGATGCATTCTAAAATAATTATTCTAATTTCTTTTATGGACTTGGATTTGACCAATTATGAAATTGGTCTGCCCCAAAACATAGTCATTTTTTGAATTTGTCTTACACAAAATTGAACTTCTATTTTGAAATAAGTTTTGATTATTTTAATATAATCATATTAAAAAAATTGGTATATGTAGTTTAATTTTTGTCTTTGTGACTTAAATAAAAACTACTTAATAAATGGTGTCAATTACATTTTTTTGGAGATGATAGATATATATATAAATTCATTTAATTTGTATAAGCTACAATTGATTGAATAATAATTATTTAAAACAATGGGAGCTAAAGATTTGCTTATAAGTTAATCATAGTTTAGTTTTTGATGCACAAATTAATATTTAGGACTTGTATTATTAATCGTGCAATAAACAAATTGTGATTGCAAGCTCTCCACAATATTTCATTTATTATGCATTATTAATTTTACTTCTTCATAAATAGTTAATTTTTGTAAACTCTTGTGTTAATACTAATTAAACTTCTTTTAAATGTCTCTTGTATACTAGTCCAAATGGCAGCAAGCAAGTAAATTATTGATGATTTGAACAAGGGTGAGAAACTTACAGAAGATAATTATGACATCTGGCATGGTAGGCTTCAATTGATCCTTATAGATCAAAAATTTTTCTGAACCATACCCTTCTTCCTCCCACTATTTCTAGCACTAGGCAAGAGATGGACTTGTATGAAGCTTGGAAAAGGAAGCATAGCCTTACTCGTATCACTCTCTTAAGTACTATGAGGAATGATATTCTTTGTGAATTCAAGAAGTACACAAATGTTGTAACTATGCGGCTTAAGACAAATGAGAAGTATGGCTTGACTTCTGCAAGTAAATTACATAAGCTTACTATTAAGTTCGACACTTACAAGATACTCACCCAAGCTACTATGAGGGGCTATTTACGTGAGATGAGAAGCTTAATTCACGAGCTCTCTTCGGTTGGTCATGTTTTATCTGACAAGCAATAAATATAGGCTATTATTAAATCTTTGCCTCGTTCATGGCAGCACATGAAGATTACTATGACCCATCCATAATGTCAATATCTTTTGAATATATTGAACATCACTTAGAATCATAAGCTGAGTCGCTTCAGGCTGATAAACCAGATGGTGAGGCTTTTGTAGTTGAACATCATGCCTCAAACTCTAAAAATCCACGTTGGTAGAGGTTTCTAAAGAAAGGATCTAAATATCATCAGCAACAGCCACTTCAAGTTAAAAATGACAATGACAATGGTATTAAGAAAAAAATGTAAGAAGAATTTGAAGAATGTCACTTGCTACAATTGCGGTGGTAAAGGAAACTATGCAAACAAGTATGCTATGTCAAGAAGGCTAGTCCTTTTTTAAGAGTTTCTAATGTATTTGTATCTAGTTGTTTAAAGCTAGTTGACTCTCATCATGTGTGGATTGTTGATTCAAGCGTGATACATCACATAAATAGAGATAGAGCAGCATACGTAGAATTTCATCGAATTCCACAAGGGACAAGATGGATCTAAGTAGGAAACAACTCAAGGGTTGATGTGCTAGGCATAGGCACATGCAAGATACAATTGCAAGGAGGTTGCGCAATGCTCCACAACATCTTGTTTGCTCTAGAAATATGGAGAAACTTAGTTTCTGTTAGAGTTCCAGAAATGGATTTTGATTGGAATTTTAAAGGACGTTCAATGACTATTTATCATAGGGATATCTATTTTATTCAGGCTTTATGTTTGATAACATCATTATATTAGATATTGATGACTTTATGTAACACCCCGATTTCAGTTCACCTAAGAACTGAATCAGAAATATTACAATCGAGTCAAACCATGTTTAAAGTTGTTGTCGATAAAACTCGATTGATACAATAGATCGAAACAACCTTCTTGGCATCATGAGAATGTATAATGACCCGGCCCAAAGTGCAATATAATGGGCCTAAGTTATTTCTTTAACATTGTTAACCCAAGTTAAAGATCTATAGTCCATTCTCACTTATCAACAGGATCTTCTCCCAATAGGTATTAGATGTGGGATTAAATTAAGAGATCTTACAATCCACCCACCTTAGGAAATTTTGTCCCCAAAATTCTTACACTTGGCCCGTTGCTGACCCCAGCCCACGGCCTTCTTTGGCCCGTGATCGGCAACCTAGCCAATGTTTGTAGTCCAGCCCACCATCTAACACGGAACCAGGTTTCTCTAATACCATTTGTAACAACCTGGCCCAAAGTACAACATAATGGGCCTAAGTCATTTCTGTAAAATGGTTAACCCAAGTTAAAGATCTATAGTCCATTCTCACTTATAAACAGGATGTTCTCCCAGTAGGTATTAGATGTGGGATTAAGTTGAGGGATCTCACAGAATGGAATACATTGTTAAATATGCATCAAAGAACATCAAATATAAGTAATAGTAAGAAAAGAAATAAATGCGCTGATCTCAAGTGTGTGTAGTATTTATCTGCCCTTCCATCAAAGTCAATTCAGGATTTGCAAGACCTACATATATTATATGAAAAACATCAGTAACGATTGTTACTGGTCCGAGTAATAACTAATACAATCTGGCAAATGGGTATTCCATTATCCACGAAAACTTATGAAACTTCAAGATTGCCTCACACTGGGTGGTAAGCAAACATACTTAAGCAAGAGCTGGGTCACATGCACGACTAATGTTTATATTCTTACATACAATGCTTACGCCCTCACATTTTCCATATTCTTACGAACAACGCTTTCTCGAATTACCAAAAATGGTGTAAGAACGGACAAAAATAGTCCAAAAATGATTGAACCAGACTGAACCGAGCTAAACTAGACCGAACCGAATAGGCATAACCAACCCAGTCTGGGTTAACTGGAAAATGGGCTGGGTTGGTTGGGCGGACCTGAACTAGATGGGCGGACTCAAACATGGCTGGTGGGCTCTGATGCAGGTAGGCGAACGCGGGTGTGACCAAGTGGACTTGGGCACGGCCAGGCAGACACCAACACAGATAGCACAACATGGACACAAACACCGCAAACAGGCCGAACGGGGTGGCCGATGTGCATCGCTGGAAAATGCCAATGGTGGAATAGCTAGGGTCGTCGCCAATCGGGATCGATGGAGGGGAGGACAGGGAATGTGATGGCAAGACGACCGACAAGATCTGACTATCGGCTGTCCGGAAGAGACGTGGAATTGTTGCCCAATGCGGTGACGTCAACGGCGGCCATGGCGGTGGTTGTGGGTGGTCTCAAAATGAAGAGGTGGTCATTGTCATACATATCCGGTGGCAAGGGGCAAGGCGGAGACTCGTTGGCGATGAGTCGAAGTGGCGGTGGCACTATGGGTGTGAAGCTCTGAAATGTGGGAAATCTTTGGAGATCAAATAGAGAATGCTAGGTTTGAGTGGACGGCTTAGATTTTGCCACGTGGCACAATTTGAGCATTCGACAACTCAGTTGCCCTGTGGGGCACACCTATGGGTATGCGTAGTATACATATGGACAGACAGCTCGGATTGAGACCGTCTAAAGTTAAAACTGACTCGAGTCCTAAAAGTGACTTTATACATGAGAACCGAGGCAAAAAGGCTTAATAGACCTCATACTGTGAACTCAATCAAGTGAAAATCTATGACTCAATCAAGCTGGGCCTATAGGGGCAAAATCCAATGGTCCGAAATCATTAGGTTCCATGCAAATGAAATACCCAGAAAACCCCAAATGGATACTAAATGTTGCAATGGCCTAGATCTAGGCCTAAATTCTTGGCTAACTCATAAAAAGATCATATGTATACCTTGTGTATACAATGATAACTCATTTTCTTCTCTATCATAACTGAAACTATCATATGCATGTCAGACATACTTAACCTCTATAACATGCTCATATGGCCATCTGGGCCTCATACTTATATTCTTAAAATTTTTTTGGCTCAAGTTTGCTTGAACTGACTCGAGATTGGTCTGAACCGGGCAACCTACATAAGATTAAAATTCTCAGCTGAAACTGGGTTTTTACACTTTATTTCTCAAATAAATAGTGATTATTTGTTGAGCACTTCTTCTAGTAATGCTTTTGTTAATGCAAATGTTTGGCATGCATGATTAGGTCATAAAATCTTCAAAATCTTCAAAATCATGGGAAATCTCTAGAAATAAATGGGTGAAGCTAAGGCTGAGTGTACCACTCAGATCTTGCCATGTGGCATGATCTAGATGTTCGACAACTCGTGGCCTAGTGGGGCCCACTCATATGGATGGAAAGCTCAAATCGAGACCGTCCAAAGTTAAAACTTAATCAAGTCCTAAAAGTGATTTTATAGGTGGGAATTGAGGTAAGAAGGGTAAATGGGCCTTGAAACCCTAAACTCAATCGGGTAAAAAAATTTTGATACTTAATCAAGTTAGACCTACAGGGGCAATCTAGTACTCCAAAATCCCTAAAATACATGTAAATGAGATAGTCATTTATAGAGAGTGGGCCTCAAAGATCCCAAATAGATAGTAAACGCTGCAACGGCCTAGATCTAGGCCTAAAACCGAGGATAACTCTTACAAAAAAATCATTTATATACCTCATGTATACACTGATAACTTGTGTTCTGCCGTATCAATCATATGCATGTTGGGCATACTGAGCCACCATAACATGCTCATATGGCCAACAAGCCCCCATACTTTTGGTTTGAAAACTAGTCGAGCTCGCTCGAACTGACTCGAGACTGGCCCAAACCGGGCAAACTACAAGCGGGTAAAACCCTAACCCGAACTGGGTTTTACAACTTCTCTGATCAGTTTAGAGAGTGGTGTGAAGAGAAGGGAGTTAGTCATTAATTATCCATTTCATACACTCTTCCACAAAGTGGAGTTGCTGAACATAGGAATAGAACTCTTTTTTATATGGTTAGGACAATGATGGCACAAGCAAATCTCCCGATTTCATTCTAGGGAGATGCTTTTTTAATAGCTACTTATGTATTTAACCGAGCACCAACCAAGTCAGTATCTTCAACTCCATATGAACTATGGATAGGCGACAAACCTGAACTTAGTCATTTAAGACTCCTGGGGGTCTACTACTTGTGTTCATGATCCTTCTAGAAAATTTGGCAAGTTCGGTCTATGTGGTAAAAGGTGTATCTTTATTAGATACTCTGAACACTCCAAGGGGTATGTGTTCATTGGTGAACAAGCAGAGGGAAGTATTACTAAACTCGAATCTAGGGATGTCAAATTTTTGGAAAATGATTTTCTACAAGGAGGTGATATAAATTTAGATAACCATTTATTTACAATGGATGTAAAAACGGGGCTGTAACACCCTAATTTTGGTTCACTTAAGAATAGCATAAAAACTATTGCGATAGAGTCAAGTCATATTTAAAGTTATCGGTTGGTACGACTCAATCACTAAAATAAATCGAAACAACCTTCTTGGTGTCATGAGAATGGAAGACACCATTAAATGTACGTCAGAACACATCGAACATAAATAAAAATAAGAAAGTAAATAATTCTGCTGAGCTCATGTGTGTGTAGCATTTATCTGTCCTCCCACCAAATTCAACTCAAGATTTCAAGACCTACATATATTATATGTCAGTAATAAATATTACTGGTCCAAAAAATAACTAATACAAACTGGCAAATGGGTATTCCATTACCCACAAAAACTTATAAAACATCAAGATTGCCTCACACTGAGCAGCAAGCAAACATACTTAAGCAAGTTTCGGCTCGCATAGCATGGCTCATAATCATATTCATACATACAACACTTATGCCCTCTGCCACGATACTCAAGTGGCAAAAAAGAACAGTGAAATTAGTGCCACAAATTTCAGAAATGTGTTGTATTACGCAGTACCCTCATACACCGCACTACCTCACGGTTTGAAGGAGTACTAGTGCGGTCTATACATATCTTCGTACCACTCATTCTCCTATCCGTGAAATCCGTAAAAATGCGTTACTTATACAATAGGCTTAGGAAAGAGGCTTGTATCATACATTTCTGGAGCTTCAATTCAAAAACCAAAAAGGGATCTCATTCTTATAGTTTTATTAAACATGCATAGAAAACGAAGCTAAATGACCCGACATTACGGTGGGATGCAATAAAATGCCACCGATGCCATCTTGCATTTAAAACACGATTAAACTTGATACGCAAGGAGTCATGCAGAGAGGGAGAGTCCTACAGACCTATGGTACAATCTCCAAGTGTATCTGCACATCTACGGCAAGCTCGGACTCTGAGACCTACATTGGAACTCACAGCTAAGTAAAATGCTATTATCTCTATATGATGCATGCTTGTGGTATATGCTCATATCATATATACATCCTAATAAAGAAAATAGTGCTAACAAGGCCACAACCAAAAACCTAGCATGCAAATCAAGACATAATAATAATAAATAACAAATAAAAAATAAATCAATACCCTCATAGGTAATTAGGTAAATAATAAATACAATAACTTAAATAATACTCCATATAGAATATAATAATACAATTATACTATATAAATATACGACTTAACACGAGTAAATATCATATATATACTCGTGTTAGGAAATATATAAATAACTAAATAAACAACTAAATAAACAACTAAATAATTAAATAAGTAAATCATAAATAAATAAATAAATAAATGACTAATATTAATTAATCATGAAGAATAATAATATAATTATCAAATATACGAGCATAGGACTAAATACATATAAGCAATAACACAAGTAAGAAAATAATTAATAATCAATCAATTAATTCAATAAAATAAGATAAACAT
The DNA here is from genome assembly GCA_033002965.1 of Piper betle. Lineage (NCBI taxonomy): Eukaryota > Viridiplantae > Streptophyta > Magnoliopsida > Piperales > Piperaceae > Piper > Piper betle. The sequence goes on along the minus strand of JAURVB010001798.1, from coordinate 6,901 downwards.
GAATAAAAATAATATCTATAAATAAATACATTATCGGTAATAATAATTAGTCACATAATCATTCATCATAGTCAACAAATATATATATAACAAGAAATGAATAATCATGAATAAATAAAACAATTAATAAATAAAGAAAAATACTTATAACATCAAAACATGTTAAACAATATAACTATGCATCTAAACTAATGTGGGGGTTCTCGATTTACCAAAAACAGTTGAAAAATGGCTGAAAACAGGTTGAACCAGACTGAATCAAAATGAACCAGACCGAGTTGGGCCAAGTCAACTTGCCTAGGTTAAATAACCTGCTGGACTGGTTTGGACTAATGGACATGGACATGAACTCAGATTGGCAAACTCGGACACAACCAAGCCGGCACGAACGTGGTCAGCTGGACGCAATTGGATCAAGACTGTCCAAAGTTAAAACTGACTCAAGTCCTAAAAGTGACTCTATATGGGGGAATTGAGCAAGAGGGCTAAATGAGCCTTGAACCCTAAACTTAATCAAGCTAGGCCCACAGGGGCACAATCCAGTGATCCAGAACTTCTATGCTGCATACAAATGAAATACCTAGAAAATCCTAAACAGATGCTAAGCGCTGCAACGGCCTAGATCTAGGCCTAAAATCCTGGCTAACTAATAAAAATCATGTGTATACCTCGTGTATTCACTAATAACTCATGCTCTACTATATCATAACTAGAACTATCATATGCATGTCGGGCATACTTAGCCCCCATAACATGCTCACATGGCCATCTGGGCCTCATAATTCTTAAAATTAGTCTGGCTCGAAGCTCACTCAAATTGACTCGAAACTAACCGGAATAGGGCAAAACTAAAATTAGGTAAAACCCTAACCCAAAAGTGAGGTTTTACACGGGCTGTCCGCCCAATTCAGTTGTTCCTTGAATTAGGTTAGTAGGGTCCAGCCCTTCTTGCCATGGTTCAAATATGATATATTGTAAATTACCCGACCTTAGCCTCCTTCGGCTTTCGGTACGCTTGTTTGGATGCGGCACGCCTGGTATTTTATGTTTGGCCCAATTAAATCGTATATAGTTAGATGTTAGGACCGTGCCCCTTGAGTGTCCTTTATGTGCTTGCCATGTGTTTGACAACTTTTTGGACCATCCTAACCCTCTTAGGACTTGCAATGCAATTTCTGAGGTGGGCCCAATCGCTTTAGGGTAAAAACCCTAAGTTTTGGGTTTTGAGATAACCCAACCTATACCTCTTTAGATAACCTAACCCATACATCTATATGTATGGCACCCATACTTCTATAGGTATAGCACCCATACCTCTATAGGCATAACACTCATACCTCTAAGATATCACCAAGCCAACCCATACCTCTTTAGGTATGGTACCCATACCTATGACATCACCAAACCAACCACCATTTTTCTATAAAATCCACCCTTACCTCACCTCCAACTATTTCTCATTCCCTTTTCACCTCCAACCACTTTCTTCTACTCTCCTTAGCCTTCTTCTTCCTCCTTGGAGATCCAAGCAAACCCTCCACATTCTTAGCATCCTTGGGTGGCACGCTTTGAGGTTGGATGCATCAAAAGACCTCCCCTTGGTCTTCACTCTTTAGCATTAGGTTTGGGCTGCCTCTGTTGCTTGTTGTTTAATGTGTATTACTTATATGCTTCTACAATTTTATTTTTAAGATATTTTTATCATTTATATCTTAATGTTAGGAGAATTTAAAGTACACATTCATCTTATTTGGACATGTAAATAAATAGATATGATGTTTACAATGCATGTATGTCACTGATATGCACCATTTTAGTATGAAAATAATATCTTGGCATTCTAATGTTCAATTTGCACGATTCATATTTTTAACACTCATAACATGTAGATCTATAACTTTTGTCTTGGTTTTTTTGCCTAGAATTCTCTAGAATTTGCATGTATGAGGGTAAAATTTGAGGAAATGTGATGACCTGAACCATTATAGGGATATAAGTGCTCCTTTCTATAATTTTTACTCCCTGACCTTGTAGGATCTATTAATGCATAGCATGACATATTTTTCATGGTAATTTCAGGAGTTATTGGTAAACTTTTCACCTTAGTAAAACCACTAAATAATCATAAACATCACCTTTAAGTACGCATTGTATTTCCTATGTGTTTATGACTATGAGCATGATCTATGATTGTGTTATTTAAGCCACAAATTTCAAACTAATAAAATCTTGTAAAATTATATGATACTACAATAAGTGTGTACTTGAAATATATAAATTTTGGGCATGGTTAAAAATCACTTAGATATGTTTTAGAGGTGTTTAACTAGATAATGTAAAAATACTGGGTGAAAACCTTAGTTTTTCACTCTAGTTGTAAATTACCTTAAAATAGGTTAAGCGTGTTGGATTTCAGTAAAACTTGGTCCACAACTTACCCTATGTCTCAATGCCATCGTGACCAATTTTGTGGCCATTTTGGTAGGTTCCCATTTTTATTTGTCAATTTAAAATTTATTAGGGTCTTGATAGCTCTAGAAACAGCCCATCCAGTGATGGAACTTGTAAAATCCACTTAGGCCCATTTAGAAATAAATTTGGTCTAAATCCTATTGGGCTTAATCTCTGTGTGTTAACTAACTAGGTCCACTGACCCAAGCTCATTCGGAGTCCTCTAACCCATGAACCAACCGTTACAAACTTGGTGCGCAACCCATGAATACTAGGACAAGCAATCCAAATTTCAGCTCATTTGGGCATTGTTAGGCCCATCCAAAAAATCATCTAGTATGCCCATTCGATTAAAAACCCTAGAATTGATTAAAACCCATTAAGTGAACATGAAACCAAAACCTTAATTAAGTTACCTAATAAAGTTTAACACTTCACTTAGGACCTAATTAAGATAATTAAGTGATGTTAAGTGATGAGCATGTATGGAGGTTTTGCCTCATTTTACGTGCCAATGTGACCCGATTCTTATTCGGTTCTATTTACATGCTAGGTATTGGGGGTGAGCTCACTGACTAGAATACAGAGCTCTACTTGCCCAAGTCCGTAGGAATCTCCCTTTTCTTGATCTCAGCTTGACTCTCTATGTGTCGAGTTTAATCCTATTTTAGATGTAGGACAACATCGGCGGCATTTTATCGGATCTCTCCGATGTTGTGCCATTTAGTTGTGTTCTATACACATGTTTAATAAAACTACAAGGATGATATCCCTTGTCGGTTTTTGAACTAAAGCCCCAAAAATATACGATACAAGCCTCTTCCCTAAACCTATTATATAAGTATGCGCATTTTTTCAGATTTCATGAATAAGAGAGTGAGTAGTCTGGAGATATGTATGGACCGCACTAGTACTCCTTCAAACCCTGAGGTAGTGTGGAGTATGAGGGTACTGTATAACACAACACATTTCTGAGAATTTGTGGCACTAACTTAACTGTTCCTTTTTCTACTCGAGTAATCGTGGTGGGTGTAATATAGAGGATGTGAGGGCGTAAGTGTTGTATGTATGAATATGAATATTAGTTGTGCATGCATGCCAACACTTGTTTAAATATGTTTGCTTACCGCCCAATGTGAGGCAATTCTGAAGTTTCTTAAGTTTTTGTGGGTAATTATTTTATCGGTAGTTATTCGGAACGGTAATCAAATTTATTTGATTACTGACATGGTTTTCTATTATATGTGGGTGAGGTTTCCTAGCGTTGGCTAGCCTAGGCATGGATTAAACAGCTCAGTAGCGGTGGTGGCAGGGGCCCTATGATTTGTTGTATATTTTAGACTATGTATTTTTTGGATGACTATATGACGGGCATATGCCCTAATTATGTGAACCTTGTATGATTCGGATGTATGTCATGATGGTTGTGCTAGAATGTTTTATCTTTATATTACTATATTTTACTGTAAAGTTATAATACTTTGGGGCAACGCTAACTATTGTCTGCAAGGTATATAAGCCCTAGAGTCATGGAATATCATGTGGAGCTAAGTCAGGTACACGAAACATAATTGGTTGTACCTGTTTGTGTGTTAGAGTAACATGGGTGGAGGAGCTTACGGTTCATACCACTTGAAGACCCACGTGAAGTCAAAGTATTAGGGTTTGATTCCTTGATACTCGCTGATGCTGCGTAATTCTCTGACACTTTATTATTGCTCGTGTAAGGTATGTGGAATAGGTAACCATGACCCTTGTTTAAATACTCGTATCATCTTCATGTAACTAATAAGAAGACCTAAGCCAATCACTTGAACTAAGTAGTAAGAATATGATATACGCAACAATATGCAACCTCAAAACTGTAGCGAGGCTGTGCTTCTTCTATTGTTGGGAGTAATCATCACATTTTTAAAGTCACCGCTCATAATCGTAGGGGTGGTTCTACTTATATTATGACTAGGGTTGTTCACATAGGAATCCTTTAAGTCTAAGATCCGTTTCTGTAGTACAAACTTTGCACGCATTCTATGAAAACTAAACTTGGTGTCCATCTTAAGCCTCCACAGAAGGTTGAGATCCGCTTCCACAAAGTTTGTACGCAATAGCCTAATGAGTAGCTTCTAAATTATAATATCTTGATTCGGTCTGTCCCTTTGGGCCAAATTGGGTGTTACAATGGAAGATAATGAAACTAACAACAATCAAATTCAACCAGTTCCAGAGGTTGAAGAAGAATTCATTTCCCGTGGGTATGTAAGGAATATTTATATTCTTGAAGTAGGGAAAATATGATGTAGTAAATGTATTCCAGTACCCTGACATTGGTTTGACATTGAGAAGGAAACTTAAATGCCTCAAGGGGAAAAAATATGGTTTAATCTATTTATGATGATGAACAAAAATGTCGAACAAGCACTCTCAAGTTCTACTAGTGATATATGGAAAGGCAATGGAAGATGGGATGGCGTCAATGAAGGTCAATAAAGTTTGCACTTTTGTTAATCTTCCCAACGAGTGAAATGCAATCGACAATAAATGGATTTTAAAAATAAAAAATAAATCCAATGATATAATTGAAAGATATAAAGTATGTTTAGTAGCTAAGGGTTGTACCCAGCAAGAAGGAATCGATTATGAAAAAACTCTCTCCTATTATTTGATTTACTTCAATTCGACTTCTTTTAGATGTTGTAGCATGCTTGAAGTAAGAATTACATCAAATAGACATTAAAACCACACTTCTAAACGGTGAATTGGATGAATCAATTTTTATGCATCAACCTACAGGATTTGTTTAGAAAGACTTAGAGAACGAAGTAAGCAAATTTGTGCGTTCTATTTATGGTCTAAAGTAGTCATCTAGACAATGACCATTATTTCATATGGTTTTACGATGATTGAGGAAGATCATTGTATTTATGCTAAATATTCAAAAGTTTCATTTGTAATTCTCTCTCTTTACGTGGATGATATTTTGTTAGCTGAGAATAACAAGGAGTATCTCATTTCTATTAAAAAATGGTTGTCCTCCAATTTTAAAATTAAGGACATGGGCGAAGATGAATTCATACTTAATGTGAATATTTAGAGAGATCATTCAAAGAGAATTTTATCTCTTTTTCAAGAATCTTATATCAATAAGATTTTGGAATGGTTTAACATGCACAATTGCCACTTAATAGATATCCAATAGCAAAAGGCAAAAATTTTAAATTGTATGAATATGTCTATTATCTCGTATTTTAATGCTATTGGAAGTTTGATGTATGTAATGATTTGCACACACCCTGACATAGCCTTTGCTGTCGAATTAGTAACAAAACATCAATCCAACCTAGTGTCTTGCTGATTAGAAAGTCGTGAAGAGAATACTACGTTACTTCAAAGGAACCGCACATCATTCTCTCACTTATAGAGGTTATGATCTCCAACTAGTGTTGACTGAGTCGGTGATATGAAGGAATGAAAATTCACTTCAGAATACATTTTCTTACTTAATGAAGGAGCTATCTCATGGGCTAGTAAGAAATAGACTCATGTTGCATTATCCATAATGGAAGAAGAATTTTTAGCTTCTACCAGTGCAGTTCAGGAAGGTGTTTGGTTAAGTAGATTTTTATGATATTTGGGTGTAATCACGGTTTCTCCAACAAAAGCGACAATATTTTGTGACAATCTAATTGCACTTGCTTATACGAAAGATCTCAAATATCATAACAAAACCAAACAAATTGATATCAAATATAATTTCATCAAAGATATCGTAAAAAAGAAGAAGTGAGTTTGAAATACATCTCTACACATCATATGGTTGTTGACACTTTGAAAAAGCCAATTCCAAGAGATGAGTATTTTTCCCACATTAGAATGATGAGATGATTTTCCATGTGATTTTATTTTATATGTATTCAAACGGATTGTAAATGGCATTTTTCATTTTTTAGTTAATGATAATTTTATTCTCTTCTACTTATATTAACACAATGACTAGTATGTCAGACGAGATAGATGATTCTCTCACTAAGGCATTTACTTCTAATCTATATGTAGCATTAAGAGATGAGACATCAGTACTTTAAATCACGTATGTCACCTTGGTAAAGTTCAAAATAATACTATTTTCACATAATAGTCGATATGGTTACTCACAACTACATATCTCATTAAGTCAAATATGATCATAAACATTACAGTAATTGTTTTGTTCAGTTGTCTCAGGTCAACTATTTGAGTAAAAATTGGACATAAATCTACATGGTATTGATAAAGAGCATGCCTCTATATGAGTTATATTTTATGGGAATATCTATCCATCATATCATGTGATCCATACCATGTGTTACGGGGTTTAGCTCGTGGGATGGTCGAGAGCTAGGGTTTGGCGGTTGTCCCTAGCATTCCCACGTCCAATTCGGGTGGCCGGTGCTATCCAAGTGTTGAACAACCT